>LJZU01000306.1:0-48630 GCA_001513805.1 Davidsoniella virescens | reverse complement strand
CCTCGGTATCCTAAGATACACAGCCCTGAACTAATACTAGTATACAATGTAAGGTGAAGGACAGTTATTTAGTGCTAGATAACGGTGGCTAATAGAAGTTGCAGGAAGAAGCTCGGAGCGGATACGGAACAACCATTCCCTAAGAAAGAGGAAAAAAAAGCTTAGTGTGATAGTTATTACATGACATACTGAGCAAGTTCGAATAAATAATAATGAGACAAACATAGCTTGAGCAGGCCGAAACGGGAACGGAAACACAAACTAATAGGTCTAAACGCCCTTGAACCCTGCCTACCGGCCTAAGCGGGTTAGGAAGCTGAGCCTCAACACGACGAAACAAACAGCTAGATGTAGCTAGATGACGCTGTCTTTGGCCCTGGGGCCGGTCCCCCTCCAAGAACTTTGAAGAGCTGCCAGTATTGGAACTCAAGTAGAGTGAGTAGTCTATCGATGTACAATAGTGTCCTGGTAGCTACCACTGTCATCTGGCAATATGACAGAACCTTCTGTCTCTATACGCATTTTGCGTTCGTTATTCTGATAATACATCCTGATACTTACATTCTCGTCATCTCTCTCAACATTTAAATATCAGCAAATTCCATCGTTCTGTTTGCTGTCTTGTCTCATCTGAACTCTGAGGCCATCGCATCGTTCTCTTACATTATTGACTGATTTTCCAGTTAAGGAAGGCAGCTAGTTGCGTTCTCTTCTCTCCTTATTTCCTTCTATATCACTTAAAACTCTTTTCTGTCGCCATCTCTTGCTTAAAGACATCAGAGCCCAACGGACCGCACTTCCCGTCGTTTGTACTGCAGCTTCCCATTGCGAGCCACTTGAACCGGTTTCAAAATTCGGACGCTTGTATACATATACAACCAACCCGTCTTTTTTTTTGCCAATACTTATCATAATTTTTCTGTCAAACTTTCACTTTCTCTACCAGTTCATCATCTACGAGAAAACATGACAAACACAATTGGTGACGAGGGCTTTTATGCCCTTTACAACGCCGCTACTATGCCCCCTCTAACTTCCAACGATAGCACTTGGGTCGACTATTGCTCACACCACTCGCGCTCACAATTCTGCTTGGACTACATTGACAATTACTATGAGTACAAGATTCAGCTGGCTCCTAATGTCGTCTTTTTGGTTCTATTCAGCATGAGCATGACCTTCTTTATGGCTTCTTATCTGGTTACCCGTCGCGCCTTCATTTTCAACCTGTTGCTAGGCATTGGTTGCCTGTGCGAGGTTGTCGGCTATATTGGCCGCATCATGAGCTGGCAGAATCAGTGGAATATGACCGGTTTCCTGGTCCAAATTATCTGCTTGACTATTGGCCCGGCTTTCATGGCAGCTGGTGTGTATTTGTGTCTACGCCGCATTGTCGAGATCTACGGCGAGGAAAACTCCATTGTGGCACCTCACTGGTACACCAATTTTGTTAGTATACCCTTATATGCCTGGTACTCCGGTAGATACTGCTACCTTCCTTCTATGTCTCGAAACTAATCCCTTGTCTTCCATAGTTCATTCCTTGTGACTTCGTTGCTCTTGTCCTGCAAGCCACTGGCGGTGCCTGGGCTGCCATCGCTTTGAACAATGACAGCAACATCGATCCGGGCACGCACGTCATGGTTGCTGGCCTTGCTGTTCAAGTATTTACAGGCACATTCTTTATTATCGCCGCCCTATTCTTCGTCTTTCGCATGCGCCGCCGTGCCAGCACACTCGGTGCTTCTGTTGCCCTGAACCAGAACCCCGATGACGTCCGCGTACGCTCTGCCCGAATTTGGCCTTACTTCCTGGCTGCCATCGGCCTCTCTGCCACCTGCATTTTGTGGCGTTCGGCCTTCCGTACCGCGGAGCTGAGTGATGGCTGGAACGGTCCTATTACTCGTTTCCAGGGCATGTTCATTGGCTTCGAGGGCGTCTTGATCTTTGCCGCTTGTGTCGTTCTGAACGCAGCCAACCCTAGTTGGACTATTGGCGACCGTATGGATGGCACCGGCGTGTTTTTCTGTGGCAAGAGAAAGCAGACAGCCACCCCGTCAGTGTTAGAGACTGCCGTCATCCGGGCAAGAGATCGCAGTGGCTCTAAGAACAGCTATGGAACCAGCGGCTCAAGCAGCCATTCGTCGCATTTGGAGATGCAGGGACCACCTACCAACGTTTAAGGTTCTGCGATGACAGATACAACCTACATCGCCACGTACGTGGCCTGGACTTTTCTATCCTAGATGCCATTTCTATATGGGGTGGCTACCTGCTTCTCTAGCGCTCCGTGCGGCCTTTGCGCAACTGCCAGCCAGCTTCGATTTCCCTTTTCTGCGTACTACTTTCCTTTTTTTGACGCGCACTCATACACTTTCGTCCTTTCTCATTTCTTCAACATGGTAGTTGTCGCTACTACCTACCTTACCACTTTTGTCGTCAAGTACTTCTTTGGATCAACTCGACGAAGGTTCGATTACCGTTCATCCTTTCTTGATCATCTTTTGTGCTGTCCTGGTTCCAGAGCAACGCTACGAAAGCAAAAGCTCTTGTTTTTTTTCTTCTTCATTCTCTTCATCTTGTTGATACCACGTGAAATCTGACGGCGTACTGTTATTTTTCATTTTATCTTCTTTTTCTCATGTTTCTAGGTTGTTGTATTAGGATTTTAGGCCATTGTTTGGGATAGCCGTTTTCCGTTTTCGGGGCGGCTTTAGGTTGGTTTTTTTCGTTTTAGGTTTTTATTCATTCGCCGTTATGCTTGTTTGCTTGGCTTTTCTTTTTGTTTTAAGGCAATGTTTTCTATTACCAGAACTTCAATTGCATGATCTTCTGCAATACAACAGATATTCAATAAACTCTCATCATTCAATAGGTTTTTACGTAACTATATGAAACACAAAATCAAATTTCAATAGTGTGCTTTTAGTGCATTATTAGTTGTTTGTTTTGTCCGTAGTAGTAGTAGACATAGGGTTCTTATAATTTATGGCAGTGCTTTTGCTGATCAAACTGATATAGGATTTGTTTGTGACCATATAAATTTCTTGTTTCATCTAGGTTTCTTCTAGGATGTAGGTTCAATATGGGAGATATTCATCTGTACTGTATAAAGATAAAAGTATGATTATAAAATCATATTAAAACAAGATTTCTACTTCCTCAATGCAGCAAAAGTCGTAGCTTTTGGCGAAATAAAACACATACAAATAAACCTTGGTATCGAGTCCCAACCCTGTATGTTACGGTACATATTTACGAATGACGTTCTTTTCGATTTTTCCTTTCCCCAGTTTTTGTTTGTTTACTGCCCCGTTCACAGAAACACTGCCCTCCTCGTCAAAGACCTGATTATCACAATGTGCGCGATAATCACGGACTGCTACTGGTGAAGTACATATCTACTACAACACATAGTCCGCGGCCATCCACATCAATACAGCGATGAAGATATTTGACTATATGGTGACTAGGCCATACCGTACCTTGAGAAGATGGCATAAGAAGCATACGCAAGAGACATCACTATTATGAAGTCTCCCTCTTCAAATACATGTGCTTATGCCAAATATTGTTTGTTTTTGCGGTCTTGATTGCGATTGCGCTTCTTTCTGCGTTTAGATTTACATCTGCGAGGTGTAGCCACTGTTTTGTCATCATGACCATCATTCTTCTAGATTTCGACGTCAAGGATACAAACAGAGCTTGGGTCCCCGAGAAACTCACGACGGAACTCGACGATTGCTTTCGTTATAGACTCAAAGTCAACAATTTTTCGCTGTTTGAGGGATAGTAGGACTTCACGGAGGCCATCCCTAAATGACGACTGCTGTTCTTTGCTAAAACTATCGACTTTACCTAGAGAGAGCACAATCATCTCCTCTGTGCCAGAGGGGTTAGCGGAACCATTATTAGGGTAAGGCTGGAGAGTACAAAGAGGGAAGCCCGCGATAAACATCATTAGATATGAACTTACCAGCGAGTCGTATCTTGCTTATATGTTGCCACTCGCAATCATCTCCCTTGAGACAACCTTCTGCTGTCAATTCATCTGTGCAGAATGCCCACCGAAAGTCAATATCGTTGGAGTAGGTTAAGGACCGGAAGCCAGAAGGGATATCGGTAGAAAAGTCAGGGTGAAACCGGTATGAAGGGGTCCCTTTGTAGATACTTTCATAAGGGACAAAGGCATTTGGATGGGTGGGATTGTTGACGTGATCCACGACCTATAAATAGGGTCAGTATTTGTTGTTTAACTCGAATATAGTGCATATAGGGGTTGGTACATCGCTGATGTCTGCCGTCTTAGACATTTTTAATGCCACTTGCGACGAAGAAAACTTGTTGGTGCTTGGGCTGTTAGATAATGCCGATTTAGAGCCCAACATACCATTGCCAGCAACTTCTTTTTCTTGTGTTGGCTTAGACAATGCGAGCTGCTGCTTCTGATGTTGCATATTCTGTCGCTTCTCTTGAAGTCTCTGCTTCCAGATGGGTACCTTTGGGGGAGACTGTTTCTTATCGAAACTGGGCCTACGAGAAGTAGGGGTAGACTGGTCGATCTGCACACTAGGTTGAGTCACGGCAATTTCTATCGGCCTATCTACACCCATCGGCTCGTACTCATTTCCTGAACTGCCGCTATCATCATCGGAGGTAGAACTGCCAGCAGATGAACTGGTATCAGTCTTATCATTGGTACCGTCAGTATTGGTATTACCTGAACCAGACCGTAGAGCTACTCGGGAAGAAGCTTTCTGTTTTGCCTCGTTGTCCGACTCGGAACTAGACATCTCGCTTGAATCCGATGATTCATCCATCGATGAGCTATCGATATCCATGAAATTGACAGGAGCCTCTACAAGGGCTGCCGATTTGGTGACTGATGTTTCATTTTCATCTGAAAGGTCCATCTCAACATCGTTATCAGTATCTTCATGTGTGGATTCGTCACTTAGAGAGGCACTTTCATCGTTAGATATGACAACAGTCTGCACTTCATTGGTAGGTGACGCCTCCGCGTTGATGATGCTGTGGGCCTTCTCAGCGTCTTTCTGGGCGTGACTGATATCGCCTGTACCGCACGAGAAATTACTGGCCATCTCTAACTCTGCTGCGCTTGTGGCACTGGAAGTACTTGTTTCATCGTTGATGATTTCCTTAGATCCATCCTCTCTGGACTCCATATCGACGTCACTAAGGAATCCCTCCTCTAGGACATGCTTTTCGCGACGGACATCTTCGATTTCTTTCTGTAGCTTTGCCATTTCAGCTTGATAAACTTGAAGCTTAGCCATTTTCGTCTTGAGAGTCGCATTTATCGAAGGTAAGCGGGTGGGATTTTTCGAAATAGTGCTTCTTTTCTTGATTGATAGCGGAGACTTCGGTGCCCTTGATGGATTGACAATGGGGATGGCTGAAGATGGGCGGGTGGCGTGATTTGAAGGTGTAGAGGATACTGGCCTAGCAGAGATATCATTCAACTCAGTTGAAAACAGCTGTGGGGTTGGCTTGACCACTGGAGTAGCAAGTGTGACTGTGGCAGAATGAGGGGTAGGGGAATCAACGCATGAGCTGGACTTTCGCGCTTCCATTTCAGCAATCTTTTGCTTGAGCATTTCGATTTCGCGATCTAGGACAGCTTGCTTCTCGCCGTGGGCAGAACTGGAAGGAGTTGCGTTGGTCTTGATGAAGGGTTTGCTGGTAGCTGAGAATGACAGTGGACGTGAATTTTGAGGTTCGCTATCTGTCTCTTCTTCATCGTCGTCGTCATCCGAGCTTACATCAATTACAAATGAGGCTCGGTGAGAGATGGGCCGAGATGGAAGCGGCGCGTTCGGTGTACTGATCTGGCTACCGGTCGTAGATTGGGGGGTATGTTTAGCATCCAGCTGTGGAAGAGATGATATACTAGCTTTGGGCCCGGAGGGCGCATTTACTAGCGGGGAAATTGGCGATGCTATATCGGAGCCGTTCTGTTGTTTGATCAAGGCTTTCTTCGCACGCATCTGTTGTAAAGCCTCCATCTTCTTTTTGATCAAGGCTTCCTTATTGATACCATTTTTAGCTATGATTGTAGGCATGGCTGTCGCAAGACTAGAGTTATTGCTTTGGGCAGACGAGGGATCATCAATACATGTCTTTAAGGCCTTTGCTTGGGCTTGCGATGCCTTCTTTTGGGCAAGAAGACGGGCAATCCGATCCTTTCTTTCCTCGGCGGGAGCGGGTGTCCTAGTGGTAAGTATAGAAGATGTGGTTACAGAGCGAGAAACTTTATCCAGCGTGACGATTGGCGGCTCCGATGTAGGTGTGGTTTCAGGATGAAGAGTGGCTTCAGCTTTAGAAAGGGTGTCCCTGACACGTGAGTGCTTGGTATCTTTTATTACCGGTTGGCTGGAATTTATGTCGAGATTTAGACTAGAAAACAGGCTCTTCACCACAGTGCCATCAATGCCCTCATCTTGGTAATGTTGCAATCCGATGCCATACTGGCAAAGCATTAATATAGCCATCTCGGCCTTTTTACGAGTCTCGACAATCGATAGCTCTACAGAAAAGATTGAGGTCCAAGGTTAGTCTTCGTTCTTCCGTTATGTCACATGTGCTGATATATGTAGGTACACTCATACCTGCTTCGGGGCTATCAATAAAGTCGGCTGCGTCTCGTGCACCACTTGAGACTGCTAGAAGATTAGGCTTGGCTGAACTAATATCATCAGCCAGCGACAATTGTGCAGAATTGGAGGTGTTCCCATCGGATCCAACGCTATGTGGCGATTTGTCAAACTCGGAGCCAGATTCCTCTGGCTCATACATATCATGATCATCATCAGCATCATCGTCCTCGACAACATGGGCATGATCTCTATCAGTGCCGTCAATGCCATGCTTAGGCTCATAAGGATTGATGTTGTCCTCATCAATCTCCCCTTCTTCGATGTGAGGTTCTGGGGAGTATTCGTCATCATCTTCTTCGGCATTCTGGTAATTATCAATCTGGGCGGCCGGGCGTATGACTTGCGGTATGTTGGCCAAGGCATCACCTTTCAAGTTCGGTTGTTTCTTAGTCATAGATGATGACTTAGAAGTTGACCCTTCTACGCGACGTGCTGGGGTCCATCCTGTGGCCCAAGATGTAGATGGAGTTCCTCTGCGACCGTCAGTGTTGGATAAACCAGGAATCATAGCTGACATGGCTGATAACTAGGCCAGATAATGATACTGTAGTAAGAGACTCCGAAAACACCGAATATATGATGTGGATTTAGTGACGATATAGATAGTATCGAATGACGGCGATAACGAAAAGCGGGAAAAATACAATTGCGATATTGGGTATATATTGTCAAGACCGCGAAAGCGAGTTTTGGTGTAGTTAGCAAAAGCGACACAGGGCTACAATGAAAGAAATATAGATCAGACGAGAAAATGACAGAGCTATCGGTCGCTATACGTATGTAGAGTGGTGATACTATGTAGCAAGTTGGGCCCCTTGATTGCAGAAGGTTAAAAATGTAGTTTGTATGTGAAATCAGAGGCGCACAATGCCGAAATTAAGCAAGATTGAAGAAGAATTGTCATGGTTGTTTGTCGCAAAATCAAGACTGAATAGAAAGTTAATGATGCAAACAAATTTTGCATGGGTGGTGATCTACATTTGACTGAGAAGTAACCCAACTGCGGGGCAAATTACTCGTTTACTCGTCCCTCAGCAAAAAGTTGCGAAACTGAGACGCTCGCGTAGTCACATGATACTCTTGACCCTTGACCCTTACATTTTTGTACGTACAGAATGTAGTTGCTCTACATACCTTGATTTATCACTAGCTAAGGCTTAAGCTGATTAGCCGCCGCGCTATCAGCACGTGACTTTGTTTACTCGCTGCCCTTTCGGGCCAGAGCAACGGATCCATCCTTGGAAGTAGGCTCCCTGCCAAACCATGGACGCACTGGCTTATGATCGTGGTTCAACTCTATGGTACTTGTCGTCTTTGCTGGGGGTCCTGCTGCTTTGGATCGCTTCTGCTATTTGATACTGCGACTACTCTTTTGGGCTCATAGCTCCTCGTAACATACCTTGAACATCCCCCTCCACCCATTTCGTAACATCATTTATCACGACAACACAACAAGGCGCCGATCGCCTCGCATACAGCTACTATTCCACGAATCTACTGGTACTTTTGTGCCGACCGTGTTTACTTTTGGCCATTGGTGTTTCCTCACGCTCTGCCACTACTTCAATTTACTTTATACCTGCCAGTTACCCTCAGCAAGGTTCTATCAACCTACCTTCTCTTGACCTCGTTATCTTCGATGCACCCACCAAGACTACCATCCTAGTCTGTCTCACCAACTTAAAACCGCCATATTGGCTTTCAGTTCGATTTCTCCCATTCAGTTCTGACGCTCTTCATGGGTAGTCGTTGAAGCCGTTACCCGTTATGTCGCAAAGGCGGAACAACCCCTTCATGAGAGCCAGCTCTCATGAAGCCACTTCTCCATCATCGTCACCTTCATCGTCACTATCGTCTGGCCTTACCCATCGCCCAAAGGCCACATCCATCACTAACCCATCACCACTGTCGCTTCCGCCTACGACTGCGCCTGAGTCTCTGCCAACTCCAGCCTCCACCTCGACATCAATACCCGCCGCTCCGTCTTCCCTTCTTCCCACACCGATAGTTTCTACTATAGCTACCGCCGTGCCTGCCAGCCGCCCACAGTCTATGTCCCTCGGTGCCTCCTTCGGTTCTCCCCTGGTACCACCGAACTCCATGGCCCGTCACGGACGTGGCGATTCCAGAAACAATCCGTCTGTGTCAAGTACATTCGCACCGTCTTTCATTCACTCCAATGAACTAGAGACTGACGAAGCCGAGACCGTCGATAAGCTCGAAGGCGAGAATGATTTCTCTGGAAAACGCTACGTGTGGCTTAAGGATGCCGTGAACGCCTTTGTAAAGGGTTGGGTTGTTGAGGAAATCACACCTAATCGCATCCTAGTGCAATGCGAAGATGGCACTGTAAGTGTACACTCTTTTCGTAACTATATGTAACTTATACTGACATCAACGGATTTCAGCAACGAGAGGCTGCATCTGATCAAGTTGATAAAGTCAATCCTGCCAAATTCGACAAAGCAAACGATATGGCTGAATTGACGCATCTAAACGAAGCATCGGTTGTCCACAATCTGCACATGCGTTATCAATCGGACATGATCTACACCTACTCCGGCCTATTCTTGGTGACAGTCAACCCTTACCGACCATTGCCCATCTATACCAATGAGTACATAAACATGTACAAGGGTCGTAGCCGCGAGGATACCAAGCCACACATATTTGCTATGGCCGATCTGGCCTTCAGAAATCTTGTTGAGGAGGGTCTCAATCAGAGTATCCTTGTCACCGGTGAATCTGGTGCTGGAAAGACTGAGAATACCAAAAAGGTCATCCAGTATCTTGCTGCCGTTGCGCGGACCGACAACTCAGCCAAGGGTCGCATGCAACACTCGAACCTGTCGGAAAAGATCCTTCGCGCCAACCCAATTCTAGAAGCCTTCGGTAACGCCCAGACTGTGCGCAACAATAATTCTTCTCGTTTTGGAAAGTTCATTCGTATCGAATTCAGCCGTGCCGGCGCTATTACAGGCGCATTCATCGACTGGTACTTGTTAGAAAAGAGTAGAGTTGTCCGCGTTAACCTGCAGGAGCGCAACTACCACATCTTCTATCAGCTACTCAAGGGTGCTGACGACAAGATGCGCCAGGACTTTCTCCTTAACGATCTAGATGTACAGGATTTCAATTATACTCGTTTTGGCCAGGACACCATTAGTGGTATCTCGGACAAGGATGAGTGGCCATTTCTCCTCGAAGCCTTCAATGTTATGGCGTTTTCTCATGAAGACCAGCAATCTATTCTACGTGCCGTTGCTGCTGTCTTGCATCTAGGAAACATTGAGGTTGTTAAGGAAAGCCGATCTGCCGACCAGGCTAGATTGGCAACAGACGCAAAGGATCAAGCCGCAAAGGTCTGTAAACTTCTGGGTATACCGATCGAGCCTTTTCTCCAGGGTCTCCTCCATCCCAAGGTTAAAGCTGGCCGTGAATGGGTCGAAAGGGTCCAAACGCCTGATCAAGTACGACTAGCTTTAGATGCGATGGCCAAGGGTATCTATGAACGTGGATTCGGAGATTTAGTCAATCGCATCAACCAGCAACTTGACCGTGGCGGCCTTGGAATGGGCAGCATTGAAGACTCAAACTTTATTGGTGTTTTAGATATCGCTGGTTTTGAGATCTTCGAAAAGAACTCCTTTGAGCAGCTCTGTATCAACTACACCAATGAAAAGTTACAGCAATTCTTCAATCATCACATGTTCGTTCTTGAACAGGAAGAGTACGCTCGTGAAAAGATCGAATGGCAATTTATTGACTTTGGTCGAGACTTGCAGCCTACTATCGATCTCATCGAATTGCCAAACCCTATTGGTATCTTCTCCTGCCTTGACGAGGACTGCGTCATGCCCAAGGCTACTGATAAGTCATTCACCGAGAAGCTTAACTCATTGTGGGATAAAAAGAGCACTAAATATAAGCCCTCGCGACTGGGCCAGGGTTTCATTCTCACGCACTACGCCGCCGAGGTGGAGTACTCGACTGAAGCCTGGCTGGAAAAAAATAAGGACCCTATCAATGATAACATTACACGGTTGCTGGCTGCCTCTACTGACAAGCACATCGCCAACTTGTTCAGTGACTGCGCCGAGGTTGATGATGATAATGCGGCTCTTGCGCAACGCACCCGAGTCAAGAAGGGCCTTTTCCGTACTGTAGCTCAACGTCACAAAGAGCAGCTACATAGCTTGATGGGCCAACTCCAGTCCACACATCCCCACTTTGTCCGCTGTATCTTGCCTAACCACAAGAAACGCCCCAAGCAATTGGCTAATCTGTTGGTTCTTGACCAGCTTCGTTGTAATGGTGTTCTTGAGGGTATTCGTATTGCCCGTACCGGCTTCCCCAATCGTCTTCAATTCTCAGAATTTCGTCAGCGTTACGAGGTTCTTTGTCGAGATATGCCTAAGGGCTATTACGATGGACAAGCTGTAGCTGCATTGATGCTCGATAAACTAGGCCTAGACCGTAGTCTTTTCCGTGTTGGTATCACCAAGGTGTTTTTCCGCGCGGGTGTTTTGGCAGAGTTGGAAGAGAAACGTGATGCTTTGATCACTGAAATTATCTCGCGGTTTCAATCGGCTGCTCGCGGTTATACCCAGCGCAGAATCGCCTACAAGCGCCTGTTCCGTACGGAGGCAACACGCATCGTTCAGCACAATTTCCGTGTCTACCTCAATCTTGCAAACAACCCTTGGTGGCAGCTACTCTTGAAAATGAAGCCTCTTCTTGGCGCCACACGCACCGCTACAGAAGTCAAGAAGCGCGATGATGTGATCAAGCAACTCAATGACAAAATCATGCTTGATGCAGAGAACCGCCAAAAGCTGGAAGAAGAGCGCCGAAACACTCATACCGAGCTGAACAAGATCACACAGACTCTTGAGAGTGAACGCGCCCTTGCTCTCGACAAAGAAGAGATTTTCAAGCGCTTGCAAAACCGCGAAGCTGAATTGGAGGAAAAGCTTTCTGGTGCTATAGAAGATCAAGACCGCCTTGAAGACCAACTTGATGTTATCTTGGCGGCCAAGAAGCAAGCAGAGGCTGATGTTGATAAGTTCCGTACACAGTTAGAGCAGGCGGCTGGTCTCATCTCACGTTTGGAAGAAGAGAAACAGCAACTTAACCTAAAGGTTGAGGAACTAGATGCATCCATCATTGAGATTGGCAAGAAACAATCCGAACGCAGTCAGCAGGAGGAAGCTCTTGCCGATGAAATCAAGATGCTTCAAAGTCAACTGTCCCTGAAGGAGCGTAAGGTCAAAGACCTCGAGACCAAAATGTTGAATAACACGCAAAATCTTGAGGTTGAGCTACACACTTCCCAAAAGGAACTCCAAGCATCCAAAGGAAGAGAGCAAAAGCTGTCTCGTGAGAACAAGGATATGCAGCGACAACTCACTCAGCTTTCCCAAACCTCCACCGAGTATGAGGACCTCGTGCGCAAGAAGGAAAGCGAGCTCTCAGTACTTCGCAGCGACAAGCGTAAACTTCAGACAGAAAAGGATTTTTTTGACGGGCAACGCAAGACTCTCGCCGCCGATAAAGAGTCCGTTTCGACTCGACTTCGCGATGTTCAAGCTGAACTTGTGGCTCTCAAATCTCAACATAAGTCCCTCCAAAAGGAGGCTGCTGACGCCCACAAGCTTCTCGAAGCTCGTCTTTCGGAGGATGTCCAGGCGGATAAGAATCGACAGCTTCTAGAGTCACAGATCAAACTCTTGAAGGAGGACCTTTACAACACGCAAATGGAACTCAGCCGGGAGCGCCAGTCGCGTGACGATGTTTTGTTGCTGGGCGAACACAAGTTTCAGCAACTTCAATCAGAGTACGATCATCTTAATCAGAGCAAGATTGTTATCGAGAAAGAAATGTACGTCCAGCAAGATATTCTACGCCGCGCTACCGAGGCCCGAGCTACTGCTGAAAAGGAGCGTGATGCCGCCCGCGAAGAAATCCGGAAACTTCGTGCTGCTAAGGCACAGGCCGAGGAAGCTCGTATCCTAGCTGAAGAAGCCGGGGAACGCCAAGCGCGTGAGATGGCTCGGGCTCGTGAAGAGAGCTTGCGGAAGGATCTTGACGCAGCACAAGAACGGCTAACTTGGTTTGAGTCCGAATGCAACAAGCTCAACCACCAAGTCGAGGATCTCAACAAGCTCATCATCGAATCAGGCGAGTTCGGCCTTAAGAACGACCAGGCTAAAGAGCGTCTGGAGCGTGAGCTACATACCGTCAAGAGCCGCCTTACTGCATCGGAGAACGACAACCGGACACTTCTCAACAAGCTGCAGCAGAAATCTTTGGAGATCGCGCGGTCAGTGTCGCGCGCCAGCGAGGCTAACAGATCGCAGGTCACGATGCTGAACAAAGAAAAGCGTCGGATTGAGGACCAGAACATCAGCCTGAATAGACAGCTCAACGAATCGCAAATTGGCGTGACAAGTCTCAAGAAAAAGGTCGAAAAACTTGAGCTCAGCGTTGAGGATCTCAATCATGAACTTGCGCGTGAAGCAAAGGCTACGCGAGCTGCTGAAAAGACATCATCGAACTTCACTGCAGAGCTTGCAGAGAGCAAGCGTATCATCGAGTCTGAGAAGCAACTTCGCGCACAATCGCAAACCACTATCCGCACTATGCAGGCTACATTGGATGCTCGCGACAAGGAACTTGCTGATCTCCATGCCCAGATGCTCGATGTTCTACGTATCATCGACCCTGATAGCACTTTGCCCATCGAATCGACTTCCACAGATTCTAAGGATGCTGCTAACAAAGCAATGCTTGAGAATTTCAACCTAATTCGTAAAACAGAGGAGCTTCAGCAAAACCTACGTATCCAGACAGCTGCTCGGGCGAACGCCGAGGCTCAACTAGCTGAGCTTCGAGCAAAGCAGGGCACTTCTCATCCCCCTATTGAATCTCGCCCTCGCCTTGAAGAACTTGGTGCCAACGACACAGCACTCAACACACGATCCCCTATCGCAATGCGCCAAGCTGCTAAGACATTGAACCGTGATCCATTCGCCACCCCGCCCCGCAAGACCGCCTCTGGAGCAGCCGATCTACTGGACTCTGCCCGTAGTGACAAGACTGCAGACATCTTAAGCTTCAACAATCACCAGGACCTCAAAGCCGAACTCGAGGAGCTGCAGAACCAGTTGCAGCTTGCTAATATGCAAAACTGTCATCTACAAAGTCAACTCGATCGCAAGTCAGGAGATAGCAATCACGCCCACGACGAAGAAAGCCCTACGCATCGCCGTATAATGAAGCTTGAGGCCGCCAATAGTCGTCTACACTCTATGCTGGATGACTCGGCCAAGAAAGTATCATTCTTGGAGAAGAGCGTACGGACTGGGGAATTGTCATTGCGTGACCTCCAAACCCGGTCTCATGAGGAAATTCTCCAGGCTCTTAACAGCCAGGAAGAATCTCGTCGTCTTTTGTTACATAGTCATAAGGATGCAGTAGCGGAGATGGCCGAAATCAAGAGTTCGTTCGAGAAGATGCGCCACGAACGCGCATCCCTGGAGGTTGATGTGCGTGATGCTCGCTCTGATCTGCAGGAAATGACTCTAGCCCGCGAACAAGAGGCTGCCAGTCGCAGCCAGCTGCTCCAAGAGTTTGCTGACTTGCAGATTCGCTTGGATGCTGAAAGTAGCAAGCTAGCCGAGGTGACATCTAGCATGACTCTTTACAAGGGCCGTGCCGATGAGTACTTTTCCAAGCTAGAACAGGCTGAAATCGCAGTACTCAAGGCTAGTCGTGCTGAACAGTTTGCACGGGCCCAAGCGAGAGAGTCGGAGGATACGTGCGCAGAGGTTATGACAGAGCGCAAAAAGATGGACGGTGTTATCGAAGACCTACAACGTCAAAGCCGCCGCTTAGAGGAGCGTCTAGAAGATACGTCGACAGATCTAGATGCCGCTCTACAAGCCAAGAAGCGTCTGCAACACGAGTTGGAGGACTACCGCAACCAACGAGCTATCGACATCGAGGACAAGGAGAGCTCAATGGAGCAGACTCGCAAGAAGTACCAGACTGAGTTTGCTACTCTGACAAAGGAGTTGGATTTAGCGCGCGAAGAGAAACTCTTCAAGCAGGCAGAGATTGCGCGGTTACGTGAAGAGCTTGACGAACTACGTAGCAAATGGGATGATGAGGTTCTCAATAGTAGCACTTGGAGCAAGGAGAAGGCTCGGCTGGAGGGCACACTGGCTGATGTGGCTTCTAGCCGCGATGAAGCCGTCAATGCCCACAATGAGGCCCAAGGCAAGATCGTCACCCTACTTTCTCAAGTGCGGTCTCTACGGTCTACTGTGGATGAGGTTTCAGGTGAGCGCGACGCTCTAGCCCGCGAAAAGCGTGGTCTCGAGGCTCGGTTTGCCGAAGCCAAGGCTGGTCTCGATTCGCTAGCATCCTCTGAGGCCACGGGTTCCAGCATTCGCGATGCGGCATCAGCTGATAAACTGATCCTGGAGCTCAAGTCCGATGTTGCACAGAAGGACGACATCGCTACGGCAGCAATCGAGAAAATGCGCCGGGCTGAGGCATTAGCAACGGAAGCTCAGAAGGATGCAGCAGTGGAACGCGAGATGGGCGCTCGACTAGCAGAGGAGAAGGCCAGTGTGGAAAAGAAGCTGCGAGAGGTACAAGTCAAACTAGTTGATCTAGAGACACAGGGCTTCAAGAGTGCTAGCGGCGATATCAAGTTCCTACATAAACGTATTCAAGAGGTAAGGCTCATCACATCCATCTCCCGACTCCAATCATGAAAATCGTGTATACTAACATTTCAATTTATCAGCTCGACGCTCAACTGGAGGCCAAGGATGAGGCCCGTTCGCGTGAAGCGCGTTCTGTACGCAACGTCGACCGTGTAGTTAAGGACCTACAGGATCAAATCGACCGCAAGGAGAAGCAGAATTCGCAGCTCGAAGATGACTTGATCCGGGTCAATGACAAAGTGGAAAAGCTCCTCAAGACCATCGATGAGTTACAGGCTAGCGAAAGTGCATCACAGCTAACGGCGCGACGAGCCGAGCGCGAGTTCCGAGAAAGCCGCGAAAAGCTATTGATGATGGAACGTGAGGTGGAAGCGGCGCGAGCGGGAAATCTGGGAGTAGGCGCAGCTTATGGACGTGGATCGTTCCGGCGACATACCGGCAATGCTTTCAGTCGACTAGCCGAGGATGAGTACGAAACGAGTCTTAGCCGTGAGCCTAGCCTAACGAAGGGATTCATCTAGGAGACGAATTAAAGAGTTGTTAGATTACGGGTATTGATATTAATTACTAGACGGATGGACGGTTAGACGGATGGTTAGGAGCAATACTGTGTTCTTTTTGTATTCTTTTTTCTATGTACAGGCCGGGATTGGTTTTCTTCGTACGGATCAATGAGCTTGATGTATTTTATTTCATTTCAGATGTTTTGATAATGCTTTTCAATAAGTTTCATTAAACTAGATTTACGAGACAACAACAGCGTTGTAATTCATATGGTGTATAAATCTTAGTTAACTACTAATATCTAGCTAACCCTAACTACCTCCAAGTTCAGTGTCTAAACACTATTTTTTTTGGAGGGAACTTTTTGTTGTTGTAGGTTCCACATGCATCTTCCTTCTAAATGCGTATGACGTTGTTCATAAATCGAAATGTAATGACATTGATGCCATAACTAGACACATTTGGTGTTGAATGACTTATCTGTGCTACAAGTACTATAATTCGTGGGCCAGCAATGCATAAAAGCAAGCACCTTTCTCACCTCTTGTATAGTCTTGATGTCTGTTTCTGTAGCTTTGTGTCTTCCTGACTACTACCCTCAGTTTTGGAGATAGTTGGTTTCGTTACTATCTATCACTTTAATTTTTTTACAATGTCTAGCAATTTAGTGCCGATCTGGAGCTTAGATGGTTATGATGACGATAGAGAAAGCTTGCTGTCATCGCATTATTCCGAGCTTGGTACGCTTTATTCTAACGACGAGGATGACTACGGCGATCAACCAGCAATGCTTCTACATACGTGGATTAGACTGCCTCCCTTTGAGCCATACATGAGTCCGAGCCATGACTATTTCAGACTTCCACCTTGGCACCTAGCGCCAACTCCTATATATCATGATTATTACCACGATTACTACCAAGACTTTTACACCGCTGGCCATAGTCAAAGCGCAGCAAATCTAAGACGCAGAGTTATTCATCATAGTATAGAAGAACTCGCATATCAACATCGTCGACAAGAAGAACATGGCCATGTAACGCCAGAATATTCACATGAGTATCCATGCTGCAACTGCCGTCAAGCCACCAGAACAGAGCTCGATCATCGCTGCGCATGCAACAAACAAGACTCGTTGAACGATAGCGTGGTATCAGTACGTGATGAATTTTCATGTTTCAACCACCACGACTCGAAACTAACGTCAACGAATTATAGAACACTACTGAGCAAATGGCATGTCACTTCTGCTGCCATTCTTCTGCATCTGTTCACCGGTCCGAAGACATCCATCCTATTTGCTTTTGCTGCTGTGGCTGCAACATCAATTTCTATCGACCGCCTCAACGCCCAAGTCACACTCATAAAAGCACTTCATGTTTGTATTCTTGTAGGACATCTGGGTATAGTATCAACCATGGCTTGGGGAATCAAAAACAACGAGATAGATGGGGGCATATAATTCCTGGAACTATCAGGAACAGAAGACATTGCAATAGTCTGGTCACATGCTTACGTGGAGACGAGACTACGACAACAACCTCAACTTCAATTTCAACTTCGTCTTCCAGTAGTAGTGGAAGCAGCCAATGTAGCTTAGCGGTAGATAGCCTATATAGTAGTAGTCTAGATCAGTTAGATGATAGTTGTCTTGCAGGTAGAAGTACGGATAGTAGTAGCTTCATAAATTATTAGTGGTTTGGCTACATTATCGTTACGTGTTCCTCATTGAAACATGCGTCTATGAGGGTTATAAACTAGGGTTTCTATAGTTACATCCAACTAAATCGCACTGTTACGTAGTCTGGTGTCACTACCAACCTTGAAACGAGCTGACAACATCACATGCGATAGTTTTATAGCATGCGATAGGACTTCTCATATTTTGTTGAAAAGAGCGAGATGCGCTGTACCATGGTGTAAGAGATATAGGATATCATCACTTTAAAGCCTTAATGTTATCAGATCTACGTCAAAATAAACTACAAATCGAGCACTTGTGGCTTGTTCCTGAAGATTCAACAAGGTTGTTGTCTAAGTTATGATTATACAAAGTAGTTCAATTAGCCAAAGCATCCAAATAGCAAGGAAAGAACAGACGATCAATTAAAGACTATACAACACAACTACATAATGTTGGTGAAATTTTTTCAAATAAGAAAAAAAAATATGCTGTTACAAGAAGCTTGACTAATTTTAAAATTAAAAAAAATAGAAAAATACACAGCCGAATAGCTTAAGATCACATGCGCTGATTCCGTCCACCAGACAGACTCAAACTAAGACTTCAAGCACATGCAAATGGCAGGAGACAATGACAAGTAGCGAAATCGCCAACTATATAATGCTAGTCGCATAGCCCTTATTCGAGGCTGGCTATCAAATGCCATCTCTTTTTACCTTGGATTTCCAAACCTCAGCTCGTTCTACCCATTACCTTATAACAAAACCATACAGCTATTTCTTCGTCACTTAGTTACTTTACACGATACCTTCTAAACAACGACTATCAAGTCTATGGAATGGATCTTCTTCGCCGTCGCTTTTCTTCTTCTAGCAGTAGCACGACTAACTCCTCTCGGCTGTCTAGCTCTAGATACCACATCCCTAGCTACCATAGAGATAGAAGCCGTCGTCGTGTTGTATATGACTATCATGATTTCAACTATCACGAATATGCGGAGTCTTCTGTAACTCCATATCAGTCTCATCAACACCGGTCGTCACATTGGCGAAGTAATAGAAGTAGTGACAGAAGCAACTCTAGTTGTAACCAAAGACCCGGTCAGGATCAATCCGAATCAGCAACCAACACCCAGCCTTTACATGATAATGAATACATACCTGGCGAAGAAGGTTCGTTTTCACGCTATACGGAGTCTATTGATGGCTGTAGTCGGCATCAGCGCGTGCATCGTTTTGGAGGACGCCAGCGTCACGAGTGGCGCTACTATGTTACAGACAACTTCCCACGTATAGTCGCCCGCCGACTTAGCCATCAACACCAGTACTTGGCTGGGGATATATCTATGGGCAGTAGCTCGACGAGTCAAGAACAGCGGGAGCAACAGCCTATCACTACGGAGCCTCCAATTCTATCTAATATGCTTTACGATGATCCCTCAGATCAGCTTGCGAGTGATATAGATAGTGATCTAGAAGATATTGTTGTGACTGAATTTGTGTCTAGCCCCATGATGCCTAATAAAGCCCGTCCTGGCGTTGCTTACAACTCGTACAACCTGGAATACGGCTTCTCTGGCGAAAGTCCTGATGACTATCCCTCACTACATCCACGACCTGAGCAGTTTCGAGAGTCCCAGTCCCTACAGCGCGAATTCCCGAATTTAAGTCCATTGCCAGCCACTGTTGGTCCCACAAAGGATATCCATAGAGCTAGAGAGACCGAACCCTTCAGATCTCGTATCACAAGTTGGTTGACACGGTTGCCAGGCCGGCTTGCTTGTCTAGATGATATTATAACTTCTTCTATCAATGAAGCTCGCGGTGCAAAAGAGGCCCAAGCTAAGCTAGACAAGCAACCCGGCAGCAATCTTCAGGAGATCGCTTTCGTGACGCAGGATCATCGATCTCGAGTCGATGTCCCACGAAATGAAATCGAGTTTAGCGGTTTTCAAACCAAGCAAAAAGGGGATTTTACAATTGAAAAGAAGGGGGTTAGCGATATCAAAACGCAGGACGATGTCAAGATGGACAAAGAGCCTAATTATATCAAGATGGGGGATGCCGAGATCAAGCAAGAAGAGAATATTAGTATCAACGCAGGTGGTAGCGGCATCAAACTCAAGGACGACGATGAACTTATCACTGAGGTTGATGTCAAGGAAGAAGACGATTTTAACGAACCGTGTTGCTTTACCATGTCATGGCACAACTCAGTCAACGAGCACTCGACTAGTAAGAATCTAGTTGCCCATGGCCCAGAAACTGCCGTTCACAACACGCCTCTCGACGATCCTCAGAACGCAATTGTCAGGTATAGACCCGGGCCACAATCTAACGGATGGCACGATCCTGCTCTGAATCGCCATGCTATGTCCAAAGCCCACCAACAAGCCCACCACCGCCATCACCAAGAAGAAGCTATCGCCGAGATGTGCTCTATCGTCCAGACTGTTCTGTCTCGTCAAGGCAACAAATCCAAAGTCAACCCTCAGTCTGTCAGGCCTAGCAGTGTTGGTGATCAACATCGTGACGCTCGGCATCGTATGATGAGCGCCATGTTGACGACTCCTCAGATAACCGTCCGAAAGCGGGATCGAGCATTCCGAAAAGTCAAGATGTACTCGAATTCGCGCCTACCACAGGAATTAAAGCCGATTGATATGTGAGAATGCCTCAACTTCATTCTAGCTAGCCGATGATACTTGCATGATATACTAACGTTTGTCATCATTTAGCAACCCGGATGTCTGGCCATTGATCATTCTCGGTGCAAGGGCCGCTCATCACGCATATGAGGATCTAAAGCCCGGTGATAAGCTAGCTACCTTGGATTCTTGGGCTGATCAGATCCCTGCTACCATTCTGATCTCCCCGAACGGAATGCTTATGACTACCAAGTCATACAACACTCTCGTTTTTGCCATCCGTGGCACTGTTGACATGAACGATTGGATGACCAACCTCAACCTTCAACATGTCTCTCACAATGGGGTCTTAGGCACTGCAAGCCATCGCCGCCGTGCAGATGGTAACGCTGAAGACAATCTCGTTCACGCCGGCTTCCTGGAGACAGCACGCCTTATGATTGAGCCGCTAGCAAAGGCTCTCTCCAAAGCGCTCAATTCTCGTACAGATGCACACCCAATCGAGTTGATAGTCACAGGTCATTCGGCTGGTGGTGCTATCGCTGCAATTATTTATGAGCACATGATTCTAGGTCTTGAGAGCGAGAGAAGGGATCCTTCCACTACATCTACATATTCTCGTTCTTGCATGACTACCTCAGCGCTACAGAGTCTAGCATCTTCCTTTGAACGTATCCATTGCACAACCTTTGGCGCCCCACCGATCTCCGAGACACCTTTAGTCGGATTTGCTGACCCTAGCAATAATAAGTCCCATAGCTTTACTCGCTCATCCAACCCTAGAGCAACTCACGGAACTGGTGTATTTATTGCTATGGCTAATGAAGGCGACCCTGTGGTCCGTCTTGACAAAGCCTATACTCGAAGCCTCATCTCACTGCTTCTTGCGCCAGCCCCCGACTCTGAAAGTCGCAGCGTAGCTTCTGACGCTGGAGATGAGAAATCCATCGACACTCACATAGTCTGGCCACTCCCTCAGCCGGAACTTCAGATAGCTGGCGATACTTTGATGGTATTGCGCGAGATACAACAGGAGGGGAGTGGATCTAGCCCTATCGTCCAGATAAATACGTTGGACCGCCAGAAATGGGCCGAGACTCTTTGGGGGGAACCGGATAAGCACTCAATGGACTTGTATCTTGCTAGAATCGAGACTCTAGCGGCTACGATGGCCTTGGCATCGAGACATCATCGCCAATGAAGGATGTACTAGAAACGAGCAACACTTGGTATCAGTCATAGGATTGGTAGCTAGTAGAATAGAACGCAGATTATGTTAGTAACTAATGAATGAACTTAAGGTTTTGCTAAGATGCTGTTTATTTGGTCCTTATAATTGAGAGGAAAAAAAATTACAACGGCAGATCACACTCATACATCTTGTTTTTATTTTTTCAACTTACATATTTTAGTATTCCTTTTATAGTGCACGAAATTCATCATTCATGTCGGATACCACAAACATACATGTTACCTGATAACATCACTATGTCCAAAACCAATCGTATATTCCCATTTTTTATTATGCACTAGTGGCTGCATTTTGTACTTTAACTTTCTTTTGGAACCTCAATACTTGATAGGACAAAGCCTAAAGATACAGGCAATTTTATAGCTTAGTCAATCGTAGCAGGAAGCACAGCTCACCGATTTCCTGCTCCTCTTCCGCAATGACGTCGCGCGAAGCTTCCTGGGGCTCGAGGGTGCCACGCAGCGTCGCTATGAATGCTGCAGCTTGGTTAGTAGTCAAGGCAGCGAGATCTATGTTCGCTGGATTCTTCACAATATTGTACTCCATGCGAACATCATCGGTGCTCTGTAGGCCAGCCTTCTTGCGTAGCTTCTGGATACGAGAGATGATGTCACGTGCCAGGCCTTCTTCGGCTAGCTCCGCACGCACAGTACGATCTAGGAGAACCACCATGTCCTCGGCAAAGCCAGGTTCCCACTGTGACGGAGCCGCAGCAGAGTCGTCCTTAGCCATAACACGCACAATGACCAGATCGTTGCTATCCAACTCAATGCCACCAACACTGATCTTGCCCTCTCTCTGGTATGCCTTGAGCTGCTCCTGAGTCAGGGCCGGCAGGCCCTTGCGTACGACTTGCACATTTTTCTTGAGCTTCTTGCCTAGAGTAGGCCAGTCGACCTTCGCCTCCAAGATGACATTGTATTGCTCTGCCTTGGTAGTCAGGATAATCTCACGAATGTTGAGCTCCTCCTCGATGTAAGTAGATAGTGACTTGACATCTTCAAGTACATTTTCGTCAGCAATAACGACAAGAGTTGACAAAGGTGTCTTAAGTGAAAGGTTGCAACGCTCACGCGATGTGCGACCCAGTTGGATAACCTTTTGCATAGCGGCAACCTTACGCTCAATGTCTTCGTCGAATAAAGCCTCCTGCACCTCTGGGATGCCAATGAAGTGCACACTACGAGAGTCAGCAAACATCTTAATCTCATCACCCAAGAAAGGTTTGAGCAGGCTGTAGATGTGGTCAGTCAGGAATGGGGTGAAAGGAGCCATGGCGCGGACCATGGTAAATAGCACCTGGTACAGGGTATTCAGAGCAGCCTCATTGTCTTTGATACCCTGGCCTCCCTTGAGACGCTTGCGATTGAAGCGGATGTACCAGTTGGTCAGGTTATCAATCATTCCCAAAAGACGAGGAACAACGGTGTAAAGACGGTAACCCAGCATTTCCTTCTCCATGAAGCGCAGCAGCGATTGGCAGTCAGCTAGAACCCAGCGGTCCATGACATTGGTGATTTCTGAGGGCTCAATCTTGAGATGAGCAATGAAGTCCTTGCCATTGGTCTTCTTGTACAGGGCAGCTTGTTCCGAGAAGAAGCGGTACGAGTTCCACATGGGCAGCAGTACACGAGTGACAATTTCCTTGACTCCAGTCTCTTTGAAGCGGATAGACTCAGCCCGCACAACGGGAGAGTTGATCAGGTACAAACGCAGCGCATCAGAGCCGTATGAGTTCAAAACATGCTTAGGGTCGGGGTAATTCTTAAGACGTTTTGACATCTTCTTACCATCCTCGGCTAGGACGATACCATTGACGATACAGTTTTTAAATGGCGAGGTACCGAACAGCTTGTTGCCCAGAATAGAGAGAGTGTAGAACCAACCACGAGTTTGATCCAGACCCTCGGCGATGAAATCAGCAGGGAAACGCTGACCATCAAACTCGTCTTTGTGCTCAAAGGGGAAGTGGTTGCTAGCATAGGGCATGCTGCCCGATTCGAACCAGCAATCGAAGATCTCATCAATGCGCCGTAGAACACCCTTGCCCTTCTTGGACGGGATAGTGATGTTGTCAACTTTGTCACGGTGGATATCAGATAGCTCGCCTTCGTAGCCAGAAAGTTCCTTGAGCTCCTCGACACTGCCAACGCAAACAATCTCTTCATAGTCCTCGCTTACCCAGAGAGGGATGGGGGTACCCCAGTACCGGTTGCGTGACACGTTCCAATCATGGGCATTGGACACCCAGTTGGCAAAACGCTTCTCCTTGACAGCAGAGGGCACCCAGTTAGTCTTTTCCAGATTGTTGAGCATCTGGGGGACACTGTCAGTAACACGGATGAACCACGAAGATACAGCACGACGGATCAACTGGGTATCAGATCTCCAACAAAACTTATCAACGTGAGTAACGTTGCTCTCAACAACTAGACGGCCAGTATGGCGCAGATCCTTGAGGATGATCTTGTCGGCAGCTTTAACCTGCATGCCCTTGTATTCGGGGATCTCATCGGTGAAGCAGCCCTTCTCGTCGACAGGGCAAGGAGGCAAGCGCTCGGGGGTGATGAAACCAGCAGCAACAGCAGCATCATAATCCTCTTGACCAAAGGCAGGAGCTTGGTGAACCAAGCCGGTGCCCTCGCCATCTTCAACGTAGTCGGCGCCGATGACCTGGAAGCAATCGGAGAATGACTCCTTGAAGTAAGGGAAAATGGGTTCGTACTTCCAGCCTATCATGTCCTTGCCCCCGAGTTTGTCGAGGAACTTGTACTTGGCTTTCTTGGGGTTCTTGTATAACATCGACACACCGGATTCCATGGTCATGTACTTCTTTCCGGTAGCTTCATCCAGCAGTACGCGGTACTCGAAGTCAGGGTGAACGGCGACCAGCAAGTTAGAAGGCAGAGTCCAAGGAGTGGTAGTATAAATAAGAAGAGAAACATCGGCGTACTCGGGGACACCAAGAATGGGGAACGACACAAGAATAGCGGGATCCTGAGTCTCCTTCTCATTGGACTTGGCCTCCATTTGTGACAGAGGAGTGCACAAAGCTGTTGAGTAAGGCATGATTTGGTAAGCACGGTATACATCGCCCTGGTCAAAGAGACGCTTGAATACCCACCAGCATGACTCCATGAACTTGAAGTCCATAGTCTGTAATACGATACGTTAGAAACAGCGGTGCATAGAGTAATATTGTTTTCATGTACAAAACACACCTTGTAGTCATTATCAAAGTCGATCCAGCGACCCAGACGATCGATGGTCTGGCGCCATTCCTTAGCATACGTCATAACAATAGAGCGGCATTCGGCGTTGTATTTCTCTATACCCATTTGCATGACAGCATCGCGACCAGATATACCGAGCTTCTTGTCGATCTCGTACTCGATGGGCAGACCATGTGTGTCCCAGCCAAAACGGCGTTCGACGTGGTAGCCCTTCATAGACCAGTAGCGAGGAATGATATCCTTGATGGTCGAAGCAAGCAAATGGCCATAGTGAGGAAGACCTATTATAGGCAATAGTCAGTATACAGAGGGCATCGAACAACGATACGTAGAGTCTAGAGTGGATAGTCGAGGGTTATGACGAGAGATATCGCATGAGTGAGGTTGAAAGCGTACCGGTAGCTGAAAAACATAGCATGATATTGTTAGCAAATGTGAAATCATCGTGGATTCCGTCAGAATCTCTGCATTAGCACTTACCGAAAGGCGGGCCATCGTAAAAGGTGAAGCGACGGCCCTGCTCAGTCAGCTTCAACTGAGTGTGGAAGGCATCAATCTCCTGCCATAGCTTGAGGATCTCCTCTTCAGTCTTCGGGAAGTTGATGCTCATTGTGATGTCTTAGAACTGCACAGCAGCCAGGATTGCGATGGAAAGGAAGCCAGATGAACGGATGGTTGACGAAGAGTTGGAGTGGGAAAACAAAGCGCAAGTAGCAGTTCCCAGGCTCCGTAATTATATAAAATTATAAAGCTAAGCAAGTCACAGCGGAACGTAATTGCGGCTTGATGTCGGAAAATCGAAAATTTCGAGATTAACGTTGAGTTTTCCGCTTCACACTAAGCTTGCGACAACATACAGATATTATGACAACTAACTTGATTCTGTATTTTCCGTCTAATTTTAGATTTTCATACCGTGATTCTATCGCTTATTCACATCTACTTCAGAGTTTCACACCTTATCCAAACTCAGCCCGTGAGTCAGACCCCGCAACCCCTCCATTAATTAATCGCCTATGACGGCAAGTCACCTACTATAACAAGTAATGTCAAGCCACAGTAATCTTGCCTATCTAACGCTTGTGGCGTTTTTGGGGGGTTTTCGGGGTTTTTTTTTGGGGGGGGGGGGGGAGGGGGATGTGACTAAATTTGGAGCCAAGCCAGTACGATAACCCTTCCTTATATTAGATTAACCCTACATAGTTATTTGTACATACAATATGTAGTATGTCATTGAAATTTTTGAAACACAAAGATCCAACCACCATGCTCGGTTTACGCTACAGTACCTGATAAAATCCTAGACTTGACAAAGTTCAACGTTTACTTGCCTGAAATTGAAGAAAACCGTGTAAAAGATTGAAAACTAATAAGCACACGTATATATCAAAAGTCCTAAAATGGTAGGCTATGGCCTGTAAAGTCCATGTTTGTACAGCGTTATACATATAGTTTCTGGAAGCTTTGTCAGATCGAAAAAAATCAAACTAGGCAAGTTTAGGCTTTTCTTCAGCTCTTACAATATGTAGCGAAAACAACTGCCGATGGCAGCACCAACAATGCACGGTAAGATATAGCGTAACTTCTGGCAGGTGAGTCTTTCTGGGCTGACTAGTCAGTCCTGCATGGACGTGTAAGTCACATTGTAATATGAAACTAGGCTTAATTATACACTATGACATATATGTATGTATCTAAGTCCGGTCCAGTTCGCAAACCGAAAGTGACAAGCGTGATTTTTCTATACCGATGTCCCAAAGATATCTGTGAATTGTAATATAGTACATAGTTGAGCGGCTTCTAACTGACAGGGGACCAAGGGCCGCAGACCATGGTTGGGGTCCGTGCCCTCGCCTTCAAAGTGGACCACACTACATTTACATAGAGAAACCCCATGTCTAGATTTGTTCCGTTTCAGGATGTTTTAAGGTGCTGTTAGCTAAGTGAAACGCGGGTTCTCCATTGCGTCTACTTACAATACAATTATACTATCATTGAGATTTTTGTTTGTGATTCATTGCTTATCTATGTAGAATCCAAAAAAAATTTGGGTATCATCTAGCAAGTCTCATATGATAAGTCTCAATCAATCTCTACACGAATTCACAAGTGAGGGCCGAAAGACCGCCGCTAGTAGGGACCTACCATATATCAAAAGGGACATCCATTTCATGCACGTCATATCCTGCTCAGCCATGACGACGATGATATAGTCAAGATATGTGTTTGGAAATAAGGACACAATTGTCGGGCTAACATCGTGAAAAGGCAGAGGAACGATGGTGGAGTAGATTCCCGTGTTTAACGATTATAAGCATAATGCTGACCCTCTAAAAAAGTGTTCTTTGTGGTATCTTGGAAACCCAGTGACACCCATGATCGACAACACGCCGTTCATAAGCATTGGGCAACGATAAAGTAATCGATCGTTCGGAGATTTTCCCGTCCTTGTTCCATGGAGATCTTTCTCATATGCCACCACTGTAACTTGTATGAACTTAAAGGCGTTATAATCTGCGTAATATAAAAGCTTCAATACCATAACCGACTAGTCAAGCTATCCCACTAGAATTCACAGACGAAAATTCTCCTTCTTCAGGAACCGTCCTACTTTAGAGCTAGCATAATACTACATCTATGTATCAAACTGCCTTCGTTGTTTACATTGAAGGCCCGAGATCAAAGTGGTTGTCCTGCTTATTATATCCCAGCTCCTAGTAGTAAAATCAGTTAGACTAGACAGGCCCTTCCATGGCACGGCCCTCCTTTCCCTCACTTCAAGCACAGCTTTTCAGCAGACAGAACAATAGTCATGGATCGCGACGTTTGACTGTTGTGACGCTGCACGGAAGAAGCACAGAGCAAGCACACGCAAAGCATGTCTTTCACGCTTGCATCTGCCTCTTTGACAAGCGTCCTTGGTGATTTCGAGGCATTTTGTGCATTGTTTTGGTTTCTTTGCGTATATCCTTCTAGAACACAAATATCGACGATATAGATTCCTTCTTTGCTTTTCTGTTCTTTTTATCGTTTCCCTCCTTCTCTCTTCCTTCCGTCTTCTTTTCTTTCTTTTCTTGCTTTTCTTCTTTCGTCGTTTTTTCTTCAATCACCGCTGTGCGTGTGTATGTGAGTGGCACAAACTAAGGATAAGAACATAAGTTTTTGCATTCACGTTTTCGAGAGATATATTTCCTCTCATTGCATTGTCATTTTCATGTTTTGTTTATCCCATATCAAGCACACTCTTTATTGCCAATTTACTGCGAATTTGATACTCTATCACCCTTAACTTCTCTATGCTCTTTCTGATGCATCGATTCTCGTCGGGTAGTTTCGAGATCTTGTACATATCTATCTGTCGATCCAGTTCACTCGCCTTTAGAGTATCGAAGCATATATCTCGTTAGCTATCGACACGGCTTTCCAGCGCCGGATCCGCTGTTTCTTTTCTTTTTCTCCTCGTTTTGATCTTCTGACTTCGTTGTTGCCGCCTGATCCCAGTGCCTTTTCCTTCTTCTTTTTATTCCCTCCTCTATCTGTTTCTGCAACAAGTACTGCAATAGTTCGTTACTTATAGGCGATCTTTTATGCATTTCTTTCTTTTGGCTGGGCCACAACCTTGTTTCGATTCATTCTCTGCCTATATCACACGACTTATTACTTATATCTACGAGCTGTACGACTAGCCATAGCTTCTCAACACTATCAATCGATCTCCTAGCTCATAGAGTCTAGCTCGTGAAACTCGAGGTTAGTTCTTCGTTTTTGGTTCGACAATTGGGGGGTTCACCCTAAGCTATGTACTTGCCAGTATTTGAAAATCTCCTTCTCCCAAGAGATGATCTACCCACAGACGGTGATAGCCTTAATATCTTTAACTCCACAAGTACTGCCGTGACAGCTTCGTCTTCACCTACTACCACCTCAACCGAGAGCACTACCACCACTTCTACTAGTGGATCTGAAATCGTCGAAGTCCCTACAACTATCACCACTACTAATTCATTACCTCAAACTACTTTTACGATCAACAAGACCTCGACAACCGTAGTATCTACAACTTCCTCGGAGAAAGCCTCTACTGAGACGTCAATTTCCACTACTTCCACTTTCGTAACACCCTCGAAAACATCAGAAACCGCCAATCTTGAAAAATCTAGCTTTGACTCCAGTGCGAAAATTACTATAACCACCACTGGAGTTTCTTCTACTACTTCTTCGTCTTCCTTACAGACCAACACTGGAGTTTCTGCTTCAACGATATCCTCTTCTTCTTTTACTGGTCAGTTACCCTCTTCTTCATCACCAATATCCAGTGAAAATGCATCATCGGCATCGGCGCCGACCACTACTATAGACGAAAACAATGATCTAAGCTGCCGTATTGATGGCACTGCTATCATACAGCTAAACGGAAATGGCAATGTTGAGACAACTACCTTTGAGATATCACCCGTAGTCTTCACCCTGGCCTCTACTACCTCTAGTGTCACTGTCTCGTCGGGTTCTCCATCCAATATCAAAAGTGGCTCTGGAAATACCAATACTGACTCCTCCACCCTCATCACAGCATCAGAATCCCCAGCAACTTCAGTGTCCTTTGAGCTTAGCACCTCATCAGGAAGTACCGCTGTCACATCTACTCTCTCTTCGATCACTTCTCAAAGTACTGGTTCCGACAGTATAATCTTTTTAGAGAGCAGATCATTTTCTCCACAGGGCGCTGCTCCTACTTCAACTTCTACAATGGCCTTACAACCTCATACCAATGAAGAAGGGGGCACCGGAATCAACAATGGTTTCCGAGTCGGTATTGCTTTTGCCTGTATCTGTAAGTCACAAAGTCCTCTAAGCCATCCTTCGATGTTCTCTCAACCCTTCAACTACTAACACAAAAGTTAGCCGGTGTTGCTCTAATTGGTGTCATTGTGTATTTTGTGTGGCGCCGCAAAAAGCGTATGGTTGAACGCCAGGCATGGCCCGGATCCTTATCATCCACCAGCTTCCGTAACACACATAGCCGCAACCAATCATCCACATCTCATGCCCGGAACTTATCTGCATCTGCCCGTGATCTTGCTGCTAAGATAGCTAGTGGGCACCACCACTCGGGCTCTCGTGATCTTGTACATATCGATCTCGAAAAACATGATGCTGGAGCAACATCTGGTGCAGGTCCATCAGACTGGGACTACCGCACAACCTTTGCTGCACCAAACCCAAGATCTACGGAATCGCAGCGCTTCCGTAGATCTTTGTGTCATTCTATCAGTCGTAAGTCTCTACGTCAGTCAATGAGAAATATATTTGATAGTGGCATGCGTACCACCAGTCCTCCTGGTAGTTCTGCCGGCTCTGTCAAGAGCAAGAGTAGTAGACACCGCTCTACGGCAATCTCTCTAGGATGGCGTCAATCAGTCAATTCAACCCGCTCGATCGATCACTCTTTCTCGGGCTTTACTTCACCACTTAGCCCTCCGCCATTACCTAGTCAGATTCTCGACGCAAGAAGTAGCATTCACAACGAGAGTGTAATTGGTGAGAACTCTTTCCGCTACTCCAGTGCCACTGTTGGATCATCGGCAGACTCCGTTAGTGTGCGCCCTCCAAGCAGTTTGCCCGGTATGAATTCCAGGGGGCAACATGTGGACATTCCACCAATACCATCTCCACCTGCCCCTTCGGCATTTCACAGCCCGTATAAGTCACGATTTGCGGGACGGGCAAATCTACTAGACCGTATCACAGAAGGCTCTACCGGTCACCCACTGCGATACCATGGCATACACGGTTATCAACAGCCACAAGGTGCTTCGCCGGGTAACTCACCCGCATCTTGGCCTCTTTAGATATGCATATAGCCCATGCAGATGTGCCTCAATCTCTTGGATATCACTCATCCACTTGCTCATCAAGAAGCAAGTTGGTGTCTCTCATACCAGTGTAATAATACCACTTATTGTTTATATATTAGATCACAACGGATGCTTTCTGGAAATGGCTGGGGATAAGGTTTGAATTAAGGGTATCTTTGAAAGGGTAATTAATCAAGGCGTTATCGACGTAATACACAATTTAGTATGGCACGTTTCAACAGTCATCTAGCCACTCGATAACATACCACATCACACTTTTTGTTCATATTAATTCATTATTTATATCAATCAATGCTTTATCTAAGCAGTCTTTACATTTCAGATGATAAGAAATGTGTTCACAAAAGGAGGATGCCTAACTTCAACAAGGTCATGGAAACTTTACAGAGTTGTTTTATGGGTTTAACCCTTACATCCGAGTTACATGTATATCTATTTTGAAAGTTTACGGCTTTAGATTAGATATTCATTTGAAACGTAAGTAGACTGATATATCGAGATGGAATGTTTTCACTAATAACATGTATATGAGTATGATTCTTGAATTTAGCGACCGAGCGAAGAAGATTGATCAATCAGGAAGGACGAAATGTATGATAGGATAAAAAAAGGTACAAATAGAGCATTGATCAGTCTATGCTACGGGTGTTGTTTGTGTACGGCGTGAGCGACAAGCTGATGATGTCGAGCATGTTGCTGTGGTGGCACCCTATCATCTCATATCTAACAATTAAAACCACATAACTACTTGTACATAGTCAGATAATAACTCTGGTGATAGGATAATTTCATTTTTGGGGATCATCTCATCCCTTTGTCTTTGCTTTTCCGTGACTTCTGTTGATACACACATTACACCGCATTTATGAAGCTTATTACTGTTGTAGTTGTTTGAACTTGATAGATGATATGTTCATGCGGTAAAAGAACATGGCATGTTCACTTAAAGTGAGTAAGGACCAATGATAGATCTATGCACATTTCAGTTTGTTCTAAACAAATTCTGTTGGACTTTTCAGATGACTTGAACACAAATCCGAGGGATCAAATGAAAGATGGAAAATTAGAAAAAAATATCCGTGTAATTTTGTTGCAGTTGTACATGACTGTAGTACCTGTGACTATCAACGTCCTTTCTTGCGTGACTTGCTGTGTCAAATAGACATGGGTAGAAGGTGGCTTATGCTTTGTGCCAAGGTTTAATTTTTGATTTCAGACTTAGTACAAACCCCCGAAAACTTGATTGGGGAAGAATAAATACTTTTTGTTCTATTAATTTAGAATTGTATACTATGTATATCTGTATGAAGAAGGCTTAATATCTCGTCAAACAGCTACTGTATATACATATGTATATAATTTCAATATAATCTAGACTATGCTATGGATATGTACATGAAAAGCAATAGAGAAAAGCCTACACAAGGCGGCGTTATGTATATATATATACATATATTACGTAGATACAGCATATGCACGATTTCTTCTGTAAATGACAAACTACTGAACTACACACATGTAGTTTCAAGCGTGTTTTTAATTTTGATGTGATGATGATATGTGTAGGTGATGTCTTACGCTAGGTCGATTTCCATTGCTTTATTGTAAATTTACTTTTTATTTATGTTTTTCTGGCGACGATCTTATGAGAATATGAATCTGATCGACATCTTTATTTCAACGTGTAACAAGGAAGGAAAATAAGATATACATAGCACAGCCTCTTTGATCTTTTTTTTTTTTTTTTTTTTTTTTTGGAATAGCAGGAGTGGGGAAACAAATTTAAACACAAGAAAACGGAAAATGCAGCAAATGTTCTACCTAGAAATAATTATGGGGCAGAAAGAGAAAGAAGTAGCAGAAGAAAGGTTGGGTGAAGGCGGAGGTTGTAGGAGAAAGAAAATGGGGCTATAGATGTTTCGAAAGGTAGGCGAAAACAAGACTAAAAACCAGTAGGGTAAATTTCGGGGTAGAAACTAGAAAACGCCGAGTTTTTCAAAGCGCTAACATCGTGAGAAGTGTGAAGAAGATAGAAGCATTAATAGCGATAAAGCGGAACTGCCAAGACTATTGAGGGGCAATCTGGAGACGGGAATTTCAGCATGAAACCTAGAATACTGGCCCAATTTTTTTTCTCCCTTCTTTTTACTATCACAGTGTAATGTATAGCTTGTCGTGCTTTCTTTTCTGGGACTGATGATGAAGGCTGTGCTTGTAGTGTGGGGTGGTTTGTTCTATTTATCTTTTATACTTCTTCCTTTTTGTATTCTATGGGCAATGCGAAAATACATGTCATATGGACGATAATGTGTTCCTAAAAATGAATTAAGCTTAGTTGGTGACCCATCCCAAATATCAGCAATTTGATATTTCATGTTATCAACATCCGCTTACATGTATTACTGATGTGCCATCTGAATGTAGATTACGATCGCCTAGGAAAACAACATGATTGAAAAGAAGTAAACAAAGTACTTGTAACATATGTACATGTACAAACTACATGTACATATACTACATATATACCTGCATATATGCAGAAACTTGGTAAAAAACAAAAACTCTTTACATATATACATATGTATACATGTATGTATCATGACAATTGACCCGACTACGACTTTAGCAATTGATCAAAGCCGGTTGCTTCTCGGCCATGGGCTTCGAAAGCTTTTTTTATTTTTATTTATTTCATTACAGACTGTCTTTATTCCTTCTATGTACATAGTGACCACATATGAATATTATTTTGTTCATTCATCCCTTGGTCGCATACAAGCAACAAACAAATCAGTACATGTAGAAAGAAGCATAACTATAAACTAACTCACGCAGGAATTAGACCTTGACGTTAGTACTATGCTAGTCCCTGTTAGCATTCCTGTGTTTGCTGTTTACGCTTTATGGTTCTATGCAACTCTGACTGGAGATATACTCTCCTATCTTGCCACTAGCTCCATCCAGGGTCCAATGTTTAGCGAACTTAATATCGACAACCCAAGGCATGCAATAAGTGCATACATTCAAATATGTGTGATATGTAGTTGTGAGCTTTTTTTTTCTTTCCTTTTTCGCTCTCCGTAAAATATTATATAGAAACTAGGCTTGCATATACATTTTACATACATATGTTTATAAGTGTAAGGAGCGGCCGGATGGTTTGCACATTAACTCGATTAAAATTTGTTTTTGACTTTGACTAGCTAGCAAACAATGCCACCCTTGTTTACAATACTGCCGTAGCTACTAGATGACAGCGAACCATGTGTATACATTTATATGTATACACATTGGTATATATTGCTCGCTCGGACAATGTGGTTTGTTCTCCGCCGGCGACACCACTCTACATGCTATCAGAGCTACAATAAGATGATTGAATTCAAGAGATACATTCAACATATATTAATGCAAAACTTGGGCATGTCTGTCTTCTTGGCGATTGGTAGGCTGATTGTATAGCGGGGTGACATTCAAATCCATACACTGTAATTTGACACCGTTCCTGGAATCCGCTGGAATATAGGAGGTCCTACCATATAGGAACCTGGTCATCGTAAATTTCAATAGGATGGAGGGAAAATATTGCCACAGTCTTGGTATGAGGCTAAGAATTAACAAGATTAACAAACTCCTCAGTGGCCCCGGAGGGAGACAGCCTACAAGTATACAGATATTATTTAAAGAGACTAATCGTATCAGGGACCACGAGAGAGAGAGAGAGAGAGAGAGAGAGAGCACAGTACGACATATGTAATTTTTTCTTGGAAACAAGTATCTGGTAAGGTCGTGTTCCGGATTTTGCTCTTATCGTAGTGTTTTTTTTTTGTACCTTGTCCTTCTAGTATTTCTCGCGTTCGTTTCTCCTGCCAAGACTTTTTCTATTATAACTAACCATCCAATCCAACCTAGGTGAAATTCAGTATTCAATACGACCTGGTTCTGGATGAGTCTAAACGGGGTTCCTAGTCACCGCTATGCTGCTTGGAATTATGCTTTCATTCTCTTATTACTTGATGTTCCTCTGAGGCTGGGCCGGATTGAAAACTCGTGCCCAAAGAGTTCCAAGCCCGAAGCGGAGGCCCTAGACAAGCGGCTTCTTTGTACATCAAGCTGTAGTAGTGACAATAGATATCTCATTTGCTATTAAAAAGAGTTTAACCGTCACCGCTAATTGTTCAGACTACGCTTGTACAAGAGCTGAGCTAAACAAGCGAATCACTGCGCCAGGCTCGGCATCGCTTTCATTGATCTTGGCAGACGCCCCATTTCCCTAATGTGAATAGAATCTCTTGCATAGTATCCCATTAGGAAGCACTGGGCGCTAGAGTATCTTCTTGTGATCTGCTGCGTCTGGAAGTCGTTTGGACGTGGTGTCAAGTGGCCAGCACGGGTTAATATCAAGAAAAGTAAAGAAAGAAAGAAAGAAAACGCATGGGCAAGCGCCGCTTAACCCCTACATGTAGATTCAGCAAATAATAATACTTTTGCACCGCCAAGCTAGAAATGGAAGCATGTTAGAGATATATATGGGACCCATATATATGGATTGAAGGCCAACATTGAAGTTGAGTTATGCGCTGAGACTTGCTTTGCTGTGCTTTGTATGGGTGCTGGAAGACAACCTAGCTTCATGAAAGGCCGTTCGTAAAGAAACACCGTATAGTTGATATCTACGAGTTAACAATGAAATAATACTGAGTGTGTATACAGTAATGTATCTCATTATCTGGCTGGTGCTTCGCCTGTAGGCCTGTGCATCCGTACTTTTGCGATTATTTGATTAGATGATCTATACACGCCCCGCCGTTATATTACCACATATCGCACCCCCATAGTACTATGTATACGTTCTGCTCCTTCTATTATTTACAAGTCCAGTGAAATTACAGTAAACTTGTAATTACAGGCGCTGAACCGAAGTAGTTACTCTACTTCGTCCAAGGCTGTTATTTTTCTTTCTTCTTTTTGTCGATATATTTATTTGGGAAGGGCTCTTCCATCTTTTTCTTCTTTAATTCTAATCTTTTTTTCTCTTTCTTTTCTTTCCACGTCCACCACCGTTTTGGTCCTGTTTCTTCTTCACTCTCTTTATACATTTTTTTTTTCTTTCTTCTTACTGGGTCTCCCCGTCTCAAAACAATTGTTCGGTATCCCTCTTTTCAATAGTGGACCGACTAGCCTCTCGTTTGATCTTCATACACTCCTTTTTGACATTCTTGTGCGGCTCTGTCTCAACGTCTTTCCATTGCATCCTGGCTTCACATTTCACCCAGCCTTTCCTACATAGTTTTGACATACAAAAGCTATTCGTCTCGCTTTCACAGTTGCCCTTCTTCCATTTCATCTTCATTACACTTTTATAACATTCACTTAAAATAAATTCATTCAAAATGCAAATGACACTCAAGTCGGCTCTGGCCGCTGGTATCATTATGGCTGGCCAAGCTGCTGCCATCGAGCGCGTTACTATCAAGGTATGTCGATATCCTCCTATACGATGCATAAGCATCTTAGACTCAATACTAATACACCTTCCCTAATATAGGGTAGCAAATTCTTCTTTGAGAACGGCACCCAGTTCTTCATGAAGGGTATTGCCTACCAGCAAGAGGTTGGCTCTGCCGGCTCTGGTTCTAACAGCACTACCTATGTTGACCCTCTTGCAGACGAGGAGACTTGCAAGCGTGACGTCGAGATCATGGCCAAGGCTGGTACCAACTCTATCCGTACTTATGCCATCGACCCCACCGCCGACCACTCAGCCTGCATGAAGCTGCTGTCCGACAACAACATCTACGTTATCTCGGATCTGTCAGAGCCTGCTCTATCCATCAACCGCGAAGATCCTGTTTGGAACACCGAGATATCTACTCGATACTATGCTGTTGTCGATGAACTGTCTCAATATGACAATGTCATCGGCTTCTTCGCTGGTAATGAGGTTACCAACGACGACACCAACACTGATGCTTCCGCCTTCGTCAAGGCCGCCGTTCGCGACACCAAGGCTCACATCAAGGAGAAGGGATACAAAACCTTCGTCGGTTACGCCGCCAACGATGATCCCAAGGTCCGTGTAGACATCGCCCATTACTTCAACTGTGGTCCTACTGAGGATGCTATTGACTTCTGGGGCTACAACATCTACTCTTGGTGCGGTGAATCGTCCCTGCAGAAGTCCGGTTACGATACTCAGATCGAGTTCTTCAAGAACTACTCCGTCCCTGTCTTCTTCGCTGAGTACGGATGTAACGAGGCTGAAGGTGGTGGTGATGGCCGTATCTGGCAAGAAACCACTGCCCTGTACGAGTCTGAAATGACTGAAGTTTTCTCTGGTGGTATTGTTTACATGTACTTCCAGGAGGCAAACGATTATGGTCTGGTTGAGGTCAAGGACGGTGAAGCTACTGTCATGGAGAACTTCGACAAACTTGCCACCGCTGTTCTGGCTGCCAATCCCACTGGAGTTTCTTCTGACAGCTACAGCCCATCGAACTCCGCCCAATCTTGCCCTGGTGTCTCTGATGTCTGGAAGGTCAATGGAGACCAACTCCCCCCTACCCCCGATAGCACCACCTGTGACTGCATGGAGGCCAGCCTGTCTTGCGGCCCTGCTGATGGTCTTGACGAGGATGACTTCGGTGACATCTTCGGCTTCATTTGCGGCAACTCTCCTGAGTCATGTGTCGGTATCAACACTAATGCCACTACTGGTATTTACGGTGCTTTCTCTATGTGCTCCCCCAAGCAGCAGCTGGGTTTTGTCTTGAACGAGTACTACACTGCCCAGAACAAGGCCTCCACCGCCTGCGACTTTGATGGCAAAGCCAAGACTCTGAAAGCTAGCAGCACCACATCCGACTGCAAGTCTCGCCTGTCTGCCGCCCAGACCGTGAACGAGGCTGCCGCCAACTCTTCGCCTGCATCTACTTCAAGCTCCAGCAAGAGCACTTCTAGCAGCACTACTAGCGACGCTAGCAACATGTTCGCTGGAGCCTTTGTTGTGATCTCCGCTGCTGTGGGCTCTCTGGCTATCCTGCTATAAACGCTATAAATTTGGTTTCGATTAGTGTTTAGTTCCATTTTCCCTTTGTTTGTTTTCTTTTCTTCTTTATCTAGTGATATTTTTTTTCTCTATTCTTTTTTATTCTTAGTGGGCCGTCCTGCGCTGGGCAGACATTCTGGCATTATCATTTTGGTTCGTTCTATAGCAGCTCGCCGAACAGGCCGCAGCTTTTGCTTGGGTTGATTTTTTATCTTATTTTATAGAAGAGAATTGCATGGTACCAATAATGCAAGCTTTCCTCTGCGCTGAGGGTCACATCCAGCCATCTTTTCCCTGATTCTGTCTCATGTGATTGACTGATTTCAGGCAAAGTTACTTCTATCAGGATACACCAGCCCCCGAAGCGTCTTATGCTTTTTTTTATTATACTTCAACTTGACTTTGAAGTCCCGTGAACGATACCGGGTCTTTTATATCGCGTCATCAATTGGCTCTTAATGATAAATTATTCACAACAACATACCTAGTCAATTTGCCACCCCCGTTTTACCTATTTTTGTGTTATAATTGCATTGTGAACTTTGTGTAACTAATTACGCCAATGACATGCAGATAAAGTAGCTATGTGTGTACATCATATCCCTTTGATGTGGCGGAAGGTGAGGAAGCTATGTGCAACAGATTAGTTATTAAGTTTATCCTGATTTGGCTACTCTTACAACCAAAATAGATAATAGACCCTGGCGATATTCATGCAGCTCTGATATGTATGTATCCGTATACATGTAGGATAGCCCATAATTTCCACGGTTAAATGCACATGAGCACTGATAAGCTTTTTTTTCACGGCTAGGGCTGGTGAAACCATAAAAGTGATGCCATAAATGCGCTGGTATTGAATCTTGATTTATGCCTTTTTTCCTGGAATTGACATGAAATTATACTGAGGATATTTAATTTGATTATCAATCGCTTTTAGCATATCTATACAGCTACAAAACGCGCTAATAATCATCATTGTCATAAGCATCACTCTCGTCCTCTCGTAATTTTTTGCTCATATAAGGGCCATCTAGCCAGTATCCAAGTTTGGCATAGTAGCTACGAACTCCCACACCCGAGATGACACTGATCTTTTGACTTCCGTGTTCCTCGCAAGCGATGCGCTCAGCTTCCTCCATAAGGAGCGTACCAAAGCCTTGGTGTTGAAACTTCTTTGGGTCACGGGCATGTACTGGTACAGCAGTACCGTACACATGAAGTTCACGAACAAGACTTGTTCGCTGGCCCGTTAGTTCTGGGCGGAATGTATACTTGGTTGTGCATTTGCGTAGACGAAGTAGAGCTACAAGAATATCTTGGCGTGGATCTTCATATGCTAAGAATGTCTCCCAACCGCCATTGGCATAGTAGTCACGCCGTACCAATTCGATTTGGTTGGGCCGAATATTGTGCTTGACTTCGTTGATACCGACTTCTCGAGTACGGACATCACGACATGTAGTACCGAAATCCTTCATGCGAGCTAGCGCTAGCTCACGTAGATTACCATTTTCGACACCAGATGTCACAAGAGGCATTGGGATATCGCGCTGGACACGGTAGATACGAGTCCAAGGAGGGATGAGTGCCATGATGCGCGCAACAAGATCAATTAGACCATTAGGGGTGTAATTTTGATAACGCCCAGTGCGCCATAACTCATAAAGACCAGTTCCACGGATGACTAATGTAGGATATATTTTGAGACCATCAGTACGAAATGCTGGGTTCTCAAAGTATTCTTGGAACTGAAATATGTCACGCTCCATTCCCACATTTGGTAGATCGGGCATCATGTGACTGACAACTTTGTAGCCTGCATCTTTTGCCAAACAAAATGTTTCAGCGACAGATGCAACAGTGTGTCCTCGATTCGTATCCCGGGCAACATCTTCGTAAAGAGACTGAACACCAATTTCGAGTCGTGTGCATCCATAACGAAGCATGTCGGAAAGATGTGGTTGTAAGCAGTAATCGGGCCTCGTCTCAATGGTGATTCCAACACACTTGATATTACTCATTTCACCAGCTTCGACAGCTTCGTCGACGCTGTTTGTTTGGTACCCGCTAAGAGCGTTGTGTAGTTGGGCGATGAACTCTTCACGGTAGTTAGGGGAGAGCGACATGAATGTACCGCCCATGATAATGTACTCGACCTTATCGACGGAATGGCCTAGAGATTTGATCTGATCAACACGTCCACGTGCTTGCTCAAAAGGATCGTAACGAGCGCGAATAGCTCGCATGGAAGTTGGTTCGTATCCAGTGTATGATTGGGTACTGTATTCAAAATCGGAATCTGGGCCACCAGGACAATAGACGCATATATTGCCAGTGTATGCAATGTGGGGACATCTGTGTGGTTTGCACATGACGGCAACGACAGCAATACCTGATGAAGTGCCTGTATAATCTTGTAAGCACTTGATGTATCGTGACATCACCATTCGAATACCATAATCACAGTGCAAAATAGTGGAACTCACGGATAGGTTTAGCGATGAGTTTTGGCAAGATATATTTCTTATAGTGTTCTGGGATAGCAGCGATAATTGCCGTCAAGGGAGGAATATTGTGTAACTTGTGCTTCTTTGCAAGCTTTGTCCGCAAGCTATTGAGATTCACATCACGTCGTGGTGCGCTGGAGGTTTTGGCAGCCGTCTCATGGTCTTCAATCAATGCCGAAGCAATGTCAGCACAGCATCGTAGGAACCGCTCATTTTCTGGAGCAAGCTCAGCCTTTTGCTTGCGTGAAGTAGTTGTTGATGTAGTCGTTGCCATTGCTTGCATTGAACAACTATGATGTGTTGGGTGAATGTGAATAAAATTTCAAACTATGCAGTTGAGATACTTTGGAATTCGAATTCTCGAAACTATTGAAGCCGGCATGATCACATGGCGGGGCATTTTGTTACTCAATTACTTATCGATAAGCTATAGACAATACATAATTAGCAAGCTTTAAAAAAGTCAAAAGTGAGATTTTTTATAAGCGGGGCTGAGTGTTTGCACGTGACTAAACACATGATTTTTACACTCCAGGTTCAACACCAATGTTGAGCCTCAACAGGACCCGCGCGACCGATCCTTTAGCCCACCTCTCGGGCCTTGCATCCATGTAGAGCTTGCTTTTTTACTTGCTTGGAAGCTTTCTTCACATATTTACATAGCCGTTGGTCGGGAAAATCCGCGGAGCGGCGGTTCTCATTGGTGGTTCTCAGCGTGCCGAGCTAGCGGTACATCCACTATGGTCCAGCTAAAGTCCCCTAAAGATGAATGGCTAGTCTGAGGGCGGTGTCTTTCTGCTAGGCACTATATTTTCAAGAGGATGCAGGCTTTGGACTAGTAGACTAGTAGGAGAATAGAAGATCAAAATTTGTACTGACTGGGCAGCTGTAGCCGCCGGTACTTATTGCGAAAAATGTTGTTCACCTTTCGGCTCAGGCCATGGCCTGCTTCCATATTGCCGTTTTCTGTGGCTGCACGACACCACGGCATTACTCGCATGGCGAAAACTCGGGTAGTGAAAGTACGGTATGTCCCAAACCACGCCGCAATGTTCGGAGAATATCATCATCATATAGTAGTTTTATAGCTGATTGAATGAGAAAGCTTACACAGCCAGAATGTTGATAAAATGTCTGATCACGGCGGTTCGTCTCCTACTAACTGGTGGCCTGTTCCTTCCGTTTGTGTAGTTACAAACACAAGCAGTCTTCCTGTCCTTTCTCGCTTTTCGTTCCTTCCTGCCTCGTTTCTCCGCTTCTTCTTCCTCCATCCTTGATTTCATTTCATTTTCTTTTCCTCTTTTTTTTTTCTTTTTTCCTCTTTGCTTCCGCAAGACTTCTCGCAGATTCATCTTCACAAATCTTCTTGGTCTTCAATTGTCTTGCACTCTGCATCAATTGATTCCTTCTTCTTTCCTTACACCCTCACTTTTCTTTTTCCTCTTTCGCCGTTAACTTGATATCATGTCTTCCGCTCTTAGACCCTTTGGCTCGGCCATGCGCCAGGCTGCCCGCCATTACAGCTCGGCCTCCAGCCCCTACGCCGAGACCATCAAGAACCTGCGCATCAACTCCGACACCAAGGTTCTGTTCCAGGGCTTCACCGGCAAGCAGGGAACGTGAGTTTATCTCGTCAAACACATTCTTACTCGTGGAATCAACATCAGCCTCGAGCATTCAGTGACGCCGACTCCAATGCCGTTTTTGCTCAGAGCGTTATACTGGCCATTTTTTTCGTGTCACGTCACGTCTCGCTAGCCAATGGCTTGGCTCCGTCCTGCTACCGAGCTTCCATACTTCCGGCCGCTCTCCCTTTCTACACTCGCACCGTCTGTCACGAGATTTTGCTAGCTAATACATCCTTTCTTCGGTTCATAGTTTCCACGCCCAGCAGGCCATTGAGTATGGTACGAAGTCCCCTCGTCAACTATGATTCCTCGGCCGAACTATCTACAATCCTTCCGACCCATTCACAAAACTAGACTCCCTACATTCTATCATCCTTACTGAACCTGCGTAATTTTTTCAAATACATCGGAGCCCATGCCAACTGATAGTTCTCTCAACAGGCACCAAGGTTGTTGGTGGTACCAACCCCAAGAAGGCTGGCAGCACTCACCTAGACCTCCCCGTCTTCGCTACTGTCGCCGAGGGCGTCAAGCACACTGGCGCCACTGCCTCGGCCATCTTTGTCCCGTAAGTTCTGCAGCTCCATTTTTCCGGCGCAAATCACTATAGAACTCGTAGGAGCTAAAATGCCCTTCGGTTACAATTGTGGTTGCGGCCCTAGTTATTTGGCTGATACAACTTCTCCACTGGTCTATCTCTGCCGCTGAATCATCAGCTCACTTGCTAACATGGTCCATCCTTTTAACAGCCCCCCCGTCGCCGCTGCCGGTATTGAGGAGGCTCTCAACGCCGAGATCCCCCTGGTTGTCTGCATCACCGAGGGTATCCCCCAGCACGGTATGTACTGATCCTTCCTTTGTACCGAATAACGCAAATATAAATACGCGCACTAACAGATAATCAACCTACACAGACATGGTCCGCATCACCGACATGCTCAAGACCCAGACCAAGACTCGTCTGGTCGGTCCCAACTGCCCCGGTATCATTGCCCCCGGCCAGTGCAAGATTGGTATCATGCCTGGTTTTATCCACAAGCGCGGCCGCATCGGTATCGTTTCTCGTTCCGGTACTCTGACCTACGAGGCCGTCAATCAAACCACACAAGCTGGTCTGGGTCAGTCGTTGGTCGTTGGCATTGGTGGCGACCCTTTCTCCGGCACTAACTTCATTGACTGCCTGAAGGTGTTCCTTGAGGACAAGGAAACTGATGGTATCATCATGATTGGTGAGATCGGTGGTTCTGCCGAGGAGGAGGCCGCTGAGTTCCTGAAGGCCAACAACACTGTCAACGGTGGCAAGCCCGTTGTTTCTTTCATTGCCGGTATCTCTGCTCCCCCTGGCCGCCGCATGGGTCATGCTGGTGCCATCGTTTCCGGTGGTAAGGGTGGCGCTGACTCCAAGATCTCCGCTCTGGAGGCTGCTGGTGTCATTGTTGAGCCCTCGCCAGCTGGCCTGGGTAAGGCCCTGTACGATGAGTTTGTTCGCCGTGATCTGCTATAAATCAACCATCATGTCGTGACTCATTCCCTTTAACACATATTTTCTATCTTGCTCTCCCTATATACTTCCTCTACTTCACCCTCTCAAATAACGCCTGATTTCACCATGCATATATGCGCAACTTGCGTAGAAATCTAAGTGCTTCTGCCCTTTTGTTTTCTTTTCTACTAGATTGACATGAGAACTCTAATTCCGGATATTATTGGGCTTTGCTTTTTTTTATTCTCCATGTTGCGTCATAGTTTGGGTTTCATGCCTTGTATACATACACATATACTACCTCTAAATATCTCCACAGAATGACCGAAAGTATACACAAAGTCTAACATGCTTTCTTTTCTAAACTTTTTTTTTTGTTTCTCAATAACTATTCCCATGTTTGAGCTCTATCTGTATGTTTCCCTGGACTTTTGAACCAATCGCCTTTGTCCGAAATTCTCTGCCTGCTAGCTCCGAGCTGGAGCCACTCCTATCCTGTACGCCAAGTCTTTTCATGCGATGTAAGTCCGAGCTTCACTTATATTAGAGTGTAACCTCCGCGAATAGGATGGAAAAGGATGGTGAAAAAACACCTGTCAGATGTAAGTCCTCTTTTCTTAAGAATATGTATGTATGTACATACATACATATGTACATTGTATATACATTCATGTGTACCTATACAAATAATGCAGCATTGGTATTGCATCACACAGGAATAATGACAGCAAGTAGCGTTTGTATCATTCTCCACTATTATCTAGAAAATCTTCATCGAATAAACATGCACCACCGTCTAGTTGTACATACGTATCTCAAAGCGAGCATAGATGATAATAAGCAACTTAATCTTACTAAAATTTCTAGTCTAAGTCTTCAAACTTTGTGTAAGCGCCTAAATATACATCCTGTGAAAAAAAAAATAGCACAATGAAAAAGTAAACAAGTTACAAAAAAAATGTACTATAGTGTATTGTGAACTACAGTTGTAAATAGGCCTCTTTTCAACCCATCTATCTATCTCGAGATATATGCGTTTCAGGGTTGTTGTTTCGACAACCCTAATTCTCGCCTAGAAGTTGAGCAATAATATCACCATAATAAGCTTCTTCCATATTATAAAATTCGCCGTTGTTGCGTTCGATACCTATGAGACGGAAAGCGGCAACAACATCTTCGACGACAAATCCCATCCCGGTGAAACGCTCAACAAGGTCTTTGTGCCAGCCACCATAGCTAATTATCGAAGTTGTATTAGTCATGACTTCGTTTATACTTGATTCGTCTAGTATATTGTATTGGATCCGGGGGAGCATACTCAATCGTGGTTGTAGGTGCTTGGGTTGCACTGTAGTTTTGCAACTTTTCCTGGCGTGGCGCACCAGCATATTCGACAGCCCATTCATTGGCAACAGCAGCAAACCGAGCAGGCTCATTGATCATCATCTTGGATACTTCGGCGTCCTGGGGATCTTTCGGATTCGGTGCTTCGAGAAGTAGGCGCAAGGACATCAGCGCCGATTTAATATTTTGAACAGGTGACCATGAGGTGCTTAGGATATCGAGACAGATTGCACCCTGTAATGTAGAAGACTAGGTTAGTTTGAATGCAAAAGTCGAGATATGATGAGTAGTAGCATCGTAATTCCTTTTTAGGAAAACAATGTGTGACAAGTTATTACCGATGTATTTACAAGGTAGGAAAATTGGTATATCGTGTACATCATATTGATCATGAACGATTCTAAGAGTGTAGACGTACCGTTACGCTGCTGACATTTGGGTGCCACATACGAGTGGTGAACTTGATACTAGGAGGCTTGAAAGGATAGGTATCCGGAATCTGGATATCAACCCAGTATGTCCCACCAGCATATGGCGTATCTGGAGGACCAGGCAGAGAACCACGAAGGTGCATAAGATTGGAATTACTTATAGTCTCAGCAAAGACACCTGAGTTTTCGCGGTCGGCCATGATGTCACGAAGCTCCTTCGCTATGCGACGTTCTCTGTTACTCGCCATTGTGATCCGTGTTGAGATAGAAAGCTCGATCGGTAATGTGTCAAAATAAGGTCGATAAAAATATAGTGACTGAATGACAGATCAGGACACTAAAAAGATGGGATATATGGAAAAGAGGGAGATCGGATGTTAGAATATTAAAGCTAATGTTTGTTAGTAGTCTTGGGTGATATTGTGATAGGAACCACCTAAGCTAACAGATTGACATCTCAATAGTCAACAATAATCTAGGTATAACTCTAGAATGATGAGAGTTACTAAAAAGCAAATTAGTAGAATACTAAGACCTGACTGATTAGGACAAGTGATCTAAGTATCTACTGCCTCTATTGCGTCACTGGTTTGAGTGGTACGCCACATTTACAAGGGCCCCTCCGTTGTGTGGCACAAGCTTACCCAATAGTGGCTAGTAGATGCCATAATCGACGCCACATCCAGGCCCCCCAGCCTTGCCTACCAAAAGCTGTCGCGTCCGTTTGGAGCCTGCACCAATTGCAAGCTTGGTGGTGATCCCTGGATTTTGGCCATTTATAGAGATTCCACTACCCACCGTCCACCAACGTCTACCCAATTAACACCAGCAGCAGGAGCTATATATTTGCTATTATCTTAATGGTGATCAAAACTCTTCATAAACAAGCCTTCTTAATTTTATATTGCCCTACAACAATTACCCCGAGCGTGCGTCTTCTTGTTTAGACGTCACAGTCAACAGCCATGGTACGCTAAACAGCAAAACACTTGACATCTTGAGTTTGTGCTAACATTTATCAGGGCAACAACCAGTCTGGTATGGGCGGTGGTGAGGGAGGTGATAGCAAGGATAAGAAGGTAAATAAAGACGTCTATTCATGATGGCCAATTGACTAGCGTCACTAACCCACTCTAATCTCAATAGAAGGACAAGCCGAAGTACGAACCCCCGCCGAGACCTACAACCCGGGTCGGCCGCAAAAAGAGAAGAGCCGGTGGCACCAGCGCTGCCGCAAAGCTTCCTGCTATATACCCAACAAGTCGATGCAAATTACGGCTATTACGGATGCAACGCACACACGATCATCTGCTACTAGAAGAGGAGTTTGTAGCTAACCAGGAGCGCATTCGCAAAGCTACTGCCGTTGCGGATGGAGCTTCCCCGGAAGACTCAGATCGTCTTGCCGATGAACGTGGCCGCGTTGATGATATGCGCGGATCTCCGATGAGTGTTGGAACCCTCGAAGAAATGATTGATGACGACCATGCTATCGTTAGTAGCACGACTGGCCCTGAGTACTATGTTAGTATCATGAGCTTTGTTGACAAGGACCTATTGGAGCCAGGAGCCAGTGTTCTGCTTCACCACAAAACTGTTAGTATCGTCGGTGTCCTTACTGATGATACGGACCCGTTGGTCAGCGTCATGAAATTGGAGAAGGCACCAACGGAGTCGTACGCCGATATTGGTGGTCTGGAGCAGCAAATCCAAGAAGTTCGCGAGTCAGTCGAACTTCCTCTACTTCACCCAGAACTGTACGAGGAGATGGGTATCAAGCCACCTAAGGGTGTTATCCTCTACGGTGCTCCTGGTACTGGAAAAACACTCTTGGCTAAGGCTGTAGCTAACCAAACATCTGCTACTTTCCTTCGCATTGTTGGTAGTGAACTGATCCAGAAGTATCTTGGTGACGGTCCTCGCCTAGTTCGTCAGCTTTTTCAGGTAAGTCGCTAATTCATTTGAATTTGCATCACATGATTTCATACTAACGCAATTTTGGATCTTAGGTTGCTGCCGAAAACGCACCATCCATTGTGTTCATGGATGAAATCGATGCCATCGGTACGAAGCGTTACGATTCGACATCTGGTGGCGAGCGTGAAATTCAACGCACTATGCTTGAGCTTCTCAACCAACTTGACGGGTTCGATGATCGCGGTGACGTCAAGGTCATCATGGCCACCAACAAGATAGAGTCTCTCGACCCCGCTTTGATTCGTCCCGGACGTATCGATCGCAAGATCTTGTTTGAGAACCCTGATCAGAACACCAAGCGCAAGATCTTCACACTGCACACCAGCAAGATGAGCTTGAATGAAGACGTTGATCTTGACGAGTTCATCTCGCAGAAGGATGATCTATCTGGTGCTGATATCAAGGCTATCTGCTCGGAGGCTGGTCTGATGGCTTTACGTGAGCGTAGAATGAGAGTTCAAATGTCCGATTTCCGGTCGGCGAGAGAGCGAGTCTTGCGTACAAAGCAGGAGGGTGAGCCAGAGGGTCTTTACCTGTAAGACCGTGAGTATGTGATGATCATTGAGTTGTTAGCATATGCTTATAGATAGTGATAGCTCTGTGAATTATGAGCGGGTATCAGTTCACTATGAATAGAAAGCAATTGTATGATATGTTGCCCAAAAGAAATACTGCACTTATTGTATTGATTATATGTCATAACTCATCCAATATCTACCTCCGGTTATTCCAAACAATATGGTGATTTGATTTGATGTAATTATATTCTACGTCTATCTAAATCACTAAGATCCTATGATGCCGGATTGGCTACTGGACAGATATTTAAATTCCTCCGCTAAAGACAAACTCAATAGCTTTGTATGTGCGGGACAAACAGTCTCCTAGCCCCAAGAACTAGTGGTCCATACCTCCACTATGAGCAGCAAAGACAAATACAAAAAAAAGAAAGAAAAGAGTAGGGTATAACTTGAAAACAAAACATAAAGACAACGAAGACAAAATATAGGTACATAAAGAATAGTGAAAAAAGAAACAGAAAACACACCAAAAACATACTCAGTCCTTCTCACCCTCCATGGTACTCGTCTGGCCCGTTGATAGGGCTTCTTCTCTAGGTGTGTTGGCTCTGTAATGGTGCCATTTCACCTCTGACCTTTTGGCAAGATACTTATATGAATTCTCTTTCCTGAGTAGCTTTTTGACAAAACTAGCCTGGAGTGGTCTCTTATTGCTGGGGCAGGACCAGGGATGGGAAGGTTCCTTTCGTTGCTGGCATAGAGGGCAATTTCTCTGGCATCGGTGTGTTGGAAACGGTCATGGTACTCCGCAAAGTCGCCGTGGCCTGTCTGAGCCGTCAGGATCCGTCCCACTGTCGACCTGTGCTGGTCTTTAAACTAGTCAACCTTGTAGACAGTCTTTGTTTCAAGACGGGCCCCAAGGTGCTGTCTTGGCTCGCACTGCGCTATCCAAGATTTGAAATCAGTCTTGGGCTGAGTGTTCTTCCATCTGCGGGCGGAAGCGAGGGACATATGATCATGGCCTTGGCGGTCGGGGTGGACGAGCTTGTTACTGCTTGTGCACCCTTGTTTCGCTAACTT
>LJZU01000305.1:0-73530 GCA_001513805.1 Davidsoniella virescens | reverse complement strand
GGGGGGGGGGAGGGCGGAAGACTTGATAATGGGGGAAAGGTGTTGGTTTTCTTGATGGCCCAGAATAAGTAGGGGAAAAAAAGGGAAAATTTTTAATAACAACAATAATAAAATAAAATAAAAAGAAAGAAAGAAAAAAAAATTTAAGAAAAAAGAGAGGTAACAGTAGCTTCAAACTTTGGCCGCTGCTAGGTTTGGTTCGTGCTTTTCTTCTTCTTTGATCTGGGCTGGCTGAGGCAAATAATAGTAGGAGTAAAATATTGATATATACGCTCGTTCGCTGTATTAGCACTAAAGCCATCAGAAAAGATGCAGTAAAATAAGGGAGTAACAGCAAAGATAAAAATAATCAATAATATAATCAAAATCTGCCCCCCCCCTCTCCATCTTCCAGAAGCAAGTTCTACTGCTGCTTTCGCTAGACCGCCTGGAAAGGTCAGTGGGCCAGGCCGCTGAACACTACACCTGAGTACGCTGCCACGGCCACTAAAGAAGCCAAGTCTAGGGTACTTAGTAGGAGGCCCTGCAGAGGGGAGGAGAGAACGACCAACAGGACAAGGCTGACACACCACTACTACGGTACGAGCTCCAGTGCTTAATCTCTTCATTTGCAGACTCGCTTTACTGGCTTCAGTTGCTTTGGTGCTAGTTTCTCTAGTGGTGACGTCCACTTTGATCCACTGTAAGAATCCACCAAACCCACTATTTAAAGAGCTCTACTTCCGGAAAAGCAAGAGGCTGACTAGAGAGGGGTCGACCATAGACTTTGCGGGTGCTGCCGTTTTGTTCGACTCTGTCCTGCGACCTATTTAATGGAAAATTAAAGAGGTTGACCATGGAAATAGAAGAAGGGGACATACAGATGCAGATACACACACATAAACAATAATAATGAGAAATTAATTCTACGAGTCTGATTATTATTACTATAACTCAGAATTAGCTCAGTAATAAAAAAAAAATTGGCGCTAAAACTCCTCAATCGTTGTCAATTCCAAGTTCATCTCTTTGCATCTTGCGCCTGTATGCATCGCATTCTTCCATTTTAATCGTACATATAAGTATATATTCCCTATTATTTATGTGTGTATCTCTTCATATTCTTCTGGTGTCGTTCCAGGCACAGTCTCATGAGAGACAGTCATACTACAAAGCAGATCACAGATCCATCATACATACATAATGCTGTATACAATCTACCTATAGACCGCGACAGGGCCTCTCTTATCTTCACGTTGCTCTGCCCTTCCTTTCTCCTGCATAGCCCATATTTCCTTTCTTTTTTTGCTCTCTTGTCAAGCTTGCTTAGCTCAATAGGCTCTCTTCTTCCCACTGCCGGGGCCTGGACCACGCCAACTTAGCTTCTGTCTGCATACAAAACTAATATCTGTCTGTTCTAATCTGGCCATCTGGCCTGCCTGTCTGCCTCTTGTGTATATGCATACATGCATTATCGCCAAAGATACAAATAAATGAATGAATGAATGCAATCAATATCGATACACGGTTGATATGCTCTGCCCTCGTCTCGTTTGGCAGTTTCCCCTATTCCTGTTCTTCCTTCCGCTCTTCCCCTTGCTTAGTCGACTTGCCAACAGACTTCTTGTACCTTAACTGTACCTTTCTGTACGGGAACTGTTCCTGAACTTTAGTCCTGGAATACAGTATGGAATCCAGGGCAAAGAACAAAACCAAACTAGAAGAAGATGAAGAAAGTAAGAAAAACATTAAAAAAGGTCTAGAAAGTGATCACAATGTCAGATATCAAGACGACGATCTGCCTTCTTCTTCGACCTATTGGACCATAAGTCCCTGCTATGTACTAGAAAGGCTGGCCTCGCCCTCATCTTCAGCACAATCAGTGTTTCGTCTATCATCCTAATATGTGAACACCGTTGTGGCGAGTTTTCTCCCTTCATCATCACCTCCTTCTCCTCTTTCTGCTCGTTTCGCTTCGGCAAAACATCCATTCATACACAATATATTCAAGAAGTGTGTACGTTAACTACTGTACGATATGTATGCCAATTACTGTGTTGATACATACTATTACGTCACCTATCTAGATATCACGTCTCCCAATAAGAACCCGCTTTCATCTCTTGCTCTACCCGTCGTTGCCATGACTATATTAGCGTTAGTCTTTACAAACTCTCCATATAATGAGCATTCAAAATCATGAACCTACGACGGTATTAGTAAGAGGTCAATGTGTGGCCAACCTTTGCTTAATCTACCCATAAAGCTATAATACTTGTCACATATACAAAAGCCACAACAGGCTTTCTCCTCCTTCGTCCATATGCAACCGATATAGGGGGTTAACCCGGTCAGAAAAGAAGAATAGAAAAAAGAAAGGGAAAAAAAAAAAGGATGAGCAAGGGCTTCAGCCATAAAGTCATATGCACATGTACATACCATTCTTGTCCTCATAGGACAAACATCAGCAAAGCAATCGCCACTTGAACCCAAAAGGCTGATTAGCGATTAATTTGCGATATTCACGGCATATGCACGCCTTCTTGGTTTTTATATTGTCATTATGATTAAGACAGCAAAGGCAAATAAATAATAACCTCTTCAGAGCGAGAGAAATACAGAAGAAGAAGAAGAAGAAAGCAAAAAAGGGTCTTTGCTTGCACTAACTCCCAATATACCCTAACAACGACTCTGGAAAACAACAACAATACCCTTGTCTTTGACCTGATACTGGTCTTGTTCCTGTTTCTGAGTCCTTGCGTATCGTCTCCCTTGTTTACTAGCTTGGTTCTATTGTGTTTGCATATGTATAGCATTCGTTTAGCACGTCTTGTAACAGATCTGGCCGTCGTAGTCCAATCAAAGAAGATAGAAACACTATCCTCATATACATGTGTACTTGACTTGATAACTATACAATCGATATCATCTATCTGGTATGCCTATCTATAAACTGTACCGAAGACGACTACTTTTCATGCCAAGACCTTTTCTTGTAATATTTTCTTTATATCGGGGAAAAGCATGAAACTAATGTTGGCCAAGTCGAAGCCAATAAGCTAAATGACTAGGCATTAGGCAGGATAGCCAACTCCGAGATTCAGATAAAACAAGTTAATATAAATCAAGGCAAGAAAGAAAAGAAAAACAGGAAGACAGGAAAAAGACAACGAGATGATTCAAAGACCAACAAAAAAAAAGACGCAAATCTTGTATATCAATGCCCTGAAAGTCCAACTAAACAAACGAATGACCAACATCACAAAGATAAGAATAACATCAAGAATGTCTATGCTTTTTTATTCATTTCTCTCTTCACTTGCCCTTTGATATTGGATAGTGTTTCCACTGCTATAGCAAATTTATATGCAGTCTGGAAAATCCGCCATCTGCACGCTCGAGCTTAATTTTATATATCAAGACGCAAAAGTGAAGAACAAAAAAGGGAAAAGAGAAGAAGCATGAAAAAAATGGCTTCTTTTTTGTTGAAAACAGCAAGGAAGGACACGCCGTTTATTATCATATTGCCCGTGCCCTCCCCTTTTTCCTGACGACTCTTTTTCTCTATTATCTCATGTATTATCTTTTTGTCATAATTATTATTCTGTATTTTGGGAATTCGTAAATATAACAAAATAACAAACAAAGCAGTATGCTTTATGTTGCCTCATTTTGGTCTGACTGCTATCTGTCATGCGGCCCTATGAATCCGTCTCCATGCTACCCTCCTGTCTGTTATTAGTACCAACCTGTCTTTTTACAGTAGCACTTAGTCTTTGCTATACTGTATGTATGCCCTACTAGCATGATATGATGACGACTATATAGTAGTATATATCATCCATCCACAACACACAATATAGCTTCAGAGTTGGTGTGCGGTATAGCCGGGCCCGGCACTTCAAGTCAGCTGCCGACACACCTTTCTAATCAAGTACAGATACATACTATATGGATATGCACTAATATATGTATGATAACGTAAGCTATCACAGCTATATATCTATTCTTGTAACTACGTCGTCGATAAGTAGTTGCAACCTCATGATAGCTGGAATATATATATATATATATATATACATATGTTTTATTTTTTTATTTTTTTACATATGATGAGGCCGAAGAAGTTAATAATTCTACCATTATGTCGCTTTTTACTTTCTTTAGCCTCCTCTTCATCCTCATTCCATCCCGTGATACCAATTCATCCACCTGAAATAAGACAACAAGAGCTTACAAATGATCAACTTTTATATTCGACCCTTTCGCAGTTGATACAGATGATACGTATACATCTAAGTCGCCTTCAAAGTTCATTATTGCGATTATCATTTCAAGGTTTTTTTTATTTTAATTCGCCGCTCGAATTGAACATTCTGATGACTATTGACAGTTGGCCTCGCTTCGTCCTCCCTCAGGCTATGCAAACTTCTAGCCAATCACTAACTCTACTGCTCAATTCCTCAACTTTTTCATATTCGTAATTAGCGAATCTTGATTCAGCCTTTTTTTCTCTCCCTATTTTATATCTTGGCCCCTAGCTTTAAGGTTGCTTCATGTTTTCACATGTTGTACGAGCTACCAATAGAACTATTTTAGTAAGTTCTTGGAACAGTTTATATATATATATATGATAGGGTTGTATAGACAGAAAAAATGAAGATATTCAAACTTAAATTCTTGTCATTCTTGGTAATTGCTTCGAAATATTATTAATATCTGTATGTACATATGTATAAAATGAAGGAACCCACAAATGACCCACCGAGCTATATACATATATGCGTAGAAATATTATTTTTTATCGACACGATGGCACCTTCTTTCTAGCGGTAGCTTTGATGACTAAGAAAATCCTATCCCTCAGAAGAGCTTTCACTTAAGTACTTGAGCAGAGTCCAGGATTCTAGATCTATGGTTTCACACGCTTGGCTTTGATATTTGACATGCTCAGTTTACTGAATTGGCTAGCGGATATATTTTCCTTGGATGAGCTATCACAGCTACTTCCCTAAAACTATCGTCACAATATCGGCCAAGATATATATCTGGTATATGAGGAATATAGTGACGTTATGATCATCATATCACATTTTATTACTTCGAAAAGTATGTTATAGATTAAGACTATGTATCGACATTCAAAATGATAATTATGGTCGAATGCTAGTATAGCCAAGATACTAGTGACATGTCTTTAATACAGCACTTGGTATCGTCTTCACTTAGACTAGTCGCCTGAGTTAAGGACATTGTCCTATGGAGCTCCTACACTGCGTGGGTGAAGACTGGATAAGCACGATAGTCTATACACCTGAAGAGAGTATAGAATGACACCCATCATGCTAAGATACCCCATAGCTGCAAAGATACTGTCACATGATAGAATGTGTATCACAGTCATTTTGCCACCGAATAACTTGCTTCGTGAGAATTGAGCTGCAAGTAGCCTAGTACACTATCCCAGAACTCACATACTAAGCTCTAGATCGTAGAAGTTTTCAACATGATTTTCTGTCTATCCCGCCTCCGTCACCGTGGTCTTTCTTTTTTCCTAATAATAGCCCAGGAGTAGACGTGAGAACCATCATGACCACCTGAAAAGCAAGCTCTCATGTATCACTCTATCAGCCAAAAATCGATCGTTTACACGGAGTAGATCTCAGCGTCAAACCTATCAGCCCAAGCTTGCCAGTCACTGCCTCAGCTCCGTATCTTTCTACTCATCTACCATCCCACACCCACCACAGTCCCTTGACTGTGAACAGCCACCTCAAGCAACAACAGCGATGCCTGTCTTCAATTTCTTCAATCTGTTCTCCATACAATATAATTCAGAAGGACTCGATGAGCGTCTACAATATGGTTGGACTTTCGACATTGCTGACCTGGTCACCATGGACTATTTCATGTTTGTCGAAGACCACATCTTCAACTGCGCATTCTCTATCCGCCTCAACATGGGCTCATGGCTATGTCGGTCACGAGACCGGTATCACTCTTACCCAGTGGGCTCTAGTCGCTACATCCCAGCTAACACCGCCTATGCTGAACGCGTTAATAGACGGGCCGCCCTTCGAGCTAGACGTGCCGTCGCTAACGGTCAACAGATTCAACCAGAAGTTATCGGCTATAGAAACGAACGGGTTCTTTTCTACGGTTCGACAAACCTTCCCATGGCCTTGTTTCCCCGCTCTGTCCAAGAGATCGAAGTCGACCCGGGAGTCTTGCGCCTCTGGCGCCGCTACTTCTAAGTTGCCCCATTCTGTTGCTGATGTTTCTGGGACTAGCAGTATACACACGTCGAGTGCCACCTGCACGGACATCTATGGTGGCTTCGATATCGGCAAAGAAAATCCGGATTCGTTTATCGATGATTACTCTGCCGGTGAAATCTCTCTGGGATTCGCTATTGGAAGCCCGCCTGAGCCTTCTAGTGACGATGATGGTGATAAACTTAAGAAGGACTCTAACAATGTCGATACCTTCACCATCACAGATTTGACAGTATCGAAGGGTAAAAAGCTATCTTCCTTGAAAACTAAGGCGAAGAGACCGGTGCGCCTCTGCGGAAAAAAGGCCACTAAAAAGAATGGTCGTGGAAACGGCGGCGACGATCATGGAACTGATGGCCCTGACAGTCCGTCAGGCGGTGCTATGGCTTTTGTTACCGAGGAAGTTGAGGATATAGATCTGTCATTGAGTGGTGTAAGGGCTCCTATTCCGGTGCTTCTCTGATAGAGTAGTCAAGGTATGATGGTTTCAAAATGAGACCGGAAGACGCTTCACCCTGACATATATCTTCTCTTATTCTTTTCTTCTCTAATTCGCCACGTCTTGTTCTTCAAATTTTGATTTCCAGTTTAGAGATTATCTAAGAGCCCCTGCCAACTCCGGGCGAGGCTGTGTTTTCTGGCATCAGTTTTCTGTGTTCCTAGGACTGCTCAGACTAGTCTGGCATCCCTTTCACGATAGCAACACCTACAACTTTTTAAAATTTGATACGTAGGAATAGAATTTCAAGTTTTTTATCCATGGCTAATAAGTGTTAAGCTTTACGCTGGGTAGCTAGTTATTAATTTATACGTTGGCACATGTTGATAATATTCAGTTCAGTTCAAATTCATAGCAAGCCTTAGACAATCATTGATTCAACTATATTTACCAAAATTACAAAAATCTATAATATGCCATTGGCCACAGTCTCAACATGTCAATATCTAGTTGGTAACACCAAGCCAACCATGTATGTGTAACCCTATGAGTAGTAGTGAAGACAATTGATATGTAAGGTTTGATTCATGTCATTACCGTTTTGCAACCAGATAGTAAACAAAACAAGATAATAATCCAAAGGATTCATAAGGACGACTATTTTGATTCAATCTCTAATATAAGAACTATTAGAGTTCATTATGAATAAAATTAATTTGACTAGATATCCTAACTGCAAAAAATAGAAACAATACTCTGTATTCACAAAATCAAGACGATATAAACTTTCAAGAGTACAAAACACTGGAAAAACCTATAATCATAAGACATATAACAAGCAAGAAAAAATTGGCCAATACAGGGCCAAAGATGAGCCCTCCCAAGAATAATGCCATACATGAACGGTTTGTTATCATACAGAAACTAAGGGGAAGACCATACTTATGCATGACCTGGGTGTTCAAAAACAATCTTATAAAGTATCATGAGAAAACTTATTTGAGAGGACATTAGGCGAAGTTTGTGTACTACAGAAACCAAAGAAGGATAAACATTAGAGAGGATAAAAAAGCTATAGTAAAAACACCATTTACGGACAGTGTACATGGTAATATTAGAGTCGATACTAACCATAGGTTCACATAAACTGCCTTAAGTGTCGCTTGTCCGTACACAAGTCGTTGGTACGTATATGATTTTTTTTGGTTGGTTCAAAAAAAGAAAAATAGATAAAAAAATTTACCGAGAGGTAAATATCAATACAACGATAACATGGAGCAGAGTAGAGTGTGATTTCGTGATTTGGAAGATCAAATAAAAGAAGATGGTGAAACCCGTAATGGTGATGTAGTTCCCGGTAGACAAGAGAACAAATATGGGGGGGAAAGAGAGTAATGTAAGATCAAGAAGTTATAGGGGGTGATTTGAAACAGAAGAATATCTGAAAGATGTGTAAGAGGGACTAGTGACTTCATCGCGCATTAACGAAAAGAAGCTTTTAGAATAACAACCACCAACTAAGCAATGTGAGTTGGACGAGGAAGGGTGGAGATGGCACTATGATTATGCCTACAAAGACAAGAAAGAAGAAGGATGAAGCATAAGAAGAGAGACGATAAAGCGCATAAAAATCACTCTTTTGAGACTGAGACTCATGAGAGAAATTGTGACCAAAGAGCATTTTGTTTTTTTACGCCGCGGCTTGCGCAGCCTTCTTCTTCTTTTGCTCAACCTTGAGTAACAGGGCACGGTTGATGTGAGGCAGTACACCACCGTACGCAATAGTGGCACGAATTAGAGTGTCTAGCTCCTCATCACCACGGATAGCAAGCTGCAGATGACGGGGAGTGATACGTTTGGCCTTCAAATCCTTGGCGGCGTTCTAGAGAACAGCGTTAGCACATGTGGACAAATTTTGATGTTTACTTTGATATGACTTACGCCGGCCAACTCAAGAACCTCGGCGGTGAGATACTCTAGAACAGCAGTAACGTAGACGGCAGCCTTGGCACCGACGCGCACCTTGTTCTGGGTGTTTTGCTTGAGGTAACGCTTGACACGTCCACAGGGAAACTATTGTTGCACAAATGTCAGTTTTTTTTTTCCTCACAACTTCTGTTATGTGTAACGGTTCGGTTAATAGGTTATAGATATGCCGATGATTCAAGCATGAGAGACTGTTAGAGGATTTGTCATGATTGCCTCGTATAGGCGTCTAGAAATGGCTAAAAGTAGACGGATCGCATACAAGGTTCGTCAACATGGCGGGGTAGATGCGCTACCGAGAGCTATATCCAAGCAGTAAACTCGGAGATGGCCTCTAAACTGATGCATAAAACCGGCAACACAGAGTACTGCATTTGTTCAATTCCGATGGGCCAAGTGATATCACATAAAACGCGCCGTTTGGAATGTGGCCGACCAATGTATCCTTCATAACCCATCATCTGATCCCAGGTGAGGCTTAACGACTCATAGAAGCGCATTTGTGACTACTAGAAGCCAGCCCATTGACGGATTTCGATCCATGTGTGACCTGAGAAGTGAAGGCTGGTATCGATGTTGCGCAAGATATCACAGCAGAGAGGAGAAGCACAGCTGGAGGACCAAGGCTGGTCTCCCACTCGCATGTTCCGTAACTCATGGCAGAATATCATGGCATGCCTTGCGAGGAAGAAAAATGGGAGAGTAAAGCAGATGGAGAAAAAAAAGCTTGAGCCGGAGGCATGCCGAGACTAGTGAATCGTGCAATGGAATAAGGCTGGAGAAACATATCGACGCGTCGCGCAGACAAACAACAGTGCCGAGAAGAAATATCTCATTGGTGCGATGAGGGATAAGCGGCTTGGCTGGAAGCTGGCGCGAGGATGTTGCAGTAAATACATCATTGGATAGTATAGTAGGCCAGAATCGATCGAATTTGGTGGTTTGTTTCCTAGTTGCCCTCGCTTTGTTTCGTTGGTAGCGTGACTACTGAAAAAAAACAAGAATGAAGTAATGGCGGCAACCACAAAAAAAAGCTAAAGGATAGCCAGGACTGGCAATTGAGAGGCCTTGCATGTAAGGACTTCAAGCTCCGGACGTCAACTATGATTAAGTCTGTCTTTGTGGTGCGTGTCGATACTGAGTCTCCCATTGTCGATGCTGAGGCGTGTCTTCCGTCGGTTCTGTGCGATGCGTGGTGTGTTGTCTGATTTTTGTCGTCGTGGTCGGTTATGATGCATATGCAGTTCGATGCCATGTTGTGCTGATGCTATGCTGTGCTCGCACTAAGCGTTATTACTTGGGGTGAGCGAGCCCCCCCCCAAACAACCAACCTCTCACCCGTTATCATCATTGTGAGAAGTCTTGTGAGCGCTGGATCATCGGCCCTATAACCAAACCGAATACATAGAGTATAGGGTACATATACGGCGCTTCATGCTTACCTGAAGACCGGCACGCACCGAAGCGCTCTGCTGCTTCTTGGGGCCATCGGCAGACGTCTTGCCACCAGAGCTCTTTCCGCCTGACTTTCCCTTGCCACCAGCCATTGTCGCAATAGAAAAAATATGACTTGATATTGGGAAAAAAATCACGGGAAAAAAAAAGTTGTTGAATCGGATAATATCACGGGATTGCGTTAAGAGACGAAGGAGAAAAAAGTTGACAAAAAATTAGACGTTGGAAATGGCGGTTTCGCTTCGTTGTTCGATAAGAGAGAAAAAAAAAATTAAGGAAAAAATGGAGGAGGGAGGGGTTTCGAATCGAAGAGCGGAAAAGAATTATAGTAATAAAATGGAAATCGAGGGAGCGGGAAAGGCTGGGCTAGCACGACGGTCGTGCTCGATTTGGCGTTCAGGTGCTGTTGAGTTGGAATTTCCAGGCTTGTTTTGGGCGACTTACTGCTAAGTTTTTTCTGTATACTTTTTTTTTTTTTGGCTCTAGAACACACCAGGAACTCCAGAAGCTGCTTTAGTTAGTGGCGCCTCAGCGCAAGTATATTAATTTATCTTTTTCATCCGTCACATGTTTTCTTGAATTATGTGACTCGCAAATGACTAGTCAAGTTATATATGACTCTTTTGTCATCTTTTCTGCAATATCGAGGCTCAGTATAAGATTATTCATAACTGAAAACAGATGGGCTGTCCAAAGAAGCCGGCTGGACACTTTCCAGGAGCGGTTTGTTGGCTGCCACCTGGCCCAGTTTTTTTTTTGACGCGTGCTGGCACCTGTCCCGCCCAAAAAATAAAAAAGTAGAGTTGTAAAACATAAACAAAGAAAGCCACGTGACTTTGGTATGTGTGACCGGCCAGCCTGCTAGGGTTGGAGTGCAGAGCAAGGCTATGGCAGCGCTGTAGCCGGCCTTATGGGAACATACCTCAAGATATGAAGCGGAACAATATGTAGCATGACATACCTTGCTTGTTCTCAAATATGATGATACCTGTTCATCTGTTCATGACTATAGGATAAACGGCAGCATGCATAGCCGCTTTTCTTCCACAAGGTCAATCAACAATAAGTATAGAGACAAAGTTTTGCTGTGTGTCCTTGTGTAGCCCGTGCCTTCGTGGCCGTAACTGTCGCAACTTGTATCTCTGTATATATGGACAGCGGTCGCCAACAAGAGACATTGCCGCTTGGCATGTGCAGCTGGGCTTCCGGAGACAAACTGGCTTCTCTTACCTGGATAAAGAATGGGGGAGCAAGTATGCGATCTGAATAATAATCTTCATCTCAAAAAGGTGTGTGCCCAGGTTTGCGGTGATACTTGTGAGGAAGAAGAAAGATTGGTGTGGAAGGTGAAGAGGAGAGAGGAGGCTTTTTCACACGATTCCGACCCTCCACCAAAAGCCGAAAAGGACCAGGGCCTCGTCGCCATTGGGAGAATATGTGCCTTTTTATCATTTTTATTTTATTTTTTACCTTAACGGGCTCTTGTTGGTCGTGTTTTAGTACATTCAGCGTCTGTCAATCCATACAACGCCCCGCTTTGCCATCTGCCGTGCGACTGGCAAGCTATTCCTTTCCTAAGCTGACAGCTATGTGCAGCTGTGGGACAGCTGCATAGCAACGTCACTTTATATAGCTTGCTTGAGCTACCCCTCACCCATCCAGGGTTAGAGCTCGGCTGGCTGTGTACAATTAGACTACATGCAGATTGATAATAGACATCATTCCACTCTAGCACATCCTATAGCAAAACTCGAACTTGCCCACGACACCATCGTATACTACACAAACCAGATCACATCCCAAGACTAATACAAAATGCTCATCAAGGAGTCATACGCTGACATCAAGACTTCGATCGATGGCAAGGAAAGTGTGATGAGTGAGTCCAATGATTTTTAAAGCTTTGTATCTAGCTATAGGTGATGCTGACACAATAGTATCTTGAAATTATAAGGAATCTTCATTTTCCATCCCACCATCCCCCAGTTCCCTAATGCGTATGTAAACAACAACCATCAAGTTGGTCATATCTAGATACTAACAGAAATGCAGTAAATTTCCCGGTGTTGCCCTCTTTAGCGAAATCTACCAAGGTATGGTATTGGTATCATATTATCTAGACAGTCGTATATAACATTGATACTGATATCTCTCCAAGTGACTGGCCCTGTTGCCCGGTTCGCTCGCCACATCGCTGGCCAAGGCTACATCGTCGCCGCGCCTAGCTCCTACCACGACTTCACCGGTCCAGAAGCTCTAGCTTACGATGTGCCCGGCACTGACAAAGGTAATGCCTGGAAGATCGAGAAGACCCTTCCGTCCTACGACGAAGATGTCTTCCGCACCGTCGACCACTTACTTTCTCTGCCAACCTGCACCGGCCGCATTGGTGCTACCGGCATGTGCCTCGGTGGCCATCTGGCCCTACGTGCCTGCCTAGACACCCGCATCTCAGCCGCTGTTTGCTACTTCGCTACCGATGTGCATAGTCGCACGCTCGGTCCCTACGAGGCTGCTAACACACAAGCTGAGGCGCCGCCGGGTAGCACGCACACCTTGGATCTACTGTCTAAGATGAAGGCGGAGGTTGCTATGATCTTCGGTGTTAAGGATACCCACGTGCCACCAGAGGGCCGTGATTTGATCCGCGCGAAACTCCGTGAGGCCGGACTCACCACTAGTTTCTATGAGTTTGCTTGGGCGCAGCATGCTTTCATTCGCGATGAGTTGAGTAAGGGAAGATATGACCCGGCTATCACCAAGGTATGCTTCGAGGTTCTTCTGGAGCTGTTTGGGCGCGTGCTCAAGACAGAGCTTGGTGACATTGACTCGAAACCTCAAACTATCGAGCACATCTGTTAAACACCTAGGGTTGAGTCAAGAATGTCTCATTCGTACTGAAACGGTTAAGTGTACATAGTTCACACTGGTGATGATGAAAAGAAGATAACATAAGTGAGTTACAAAAGAGACAAAATATGTTGTAATAATGATAGTAATGATATGGTATGATATGTAATAGTAAATGGCGGGAGATAATTCATACTCTCGTGAGAAGATAGAAAAATGACAAAATAATAAACAAGACAGATATCCTCCAAATTCATGGCTAGGGGAACTAGATAACCAATATTTTCTTCGGTGTTCCATAGGGCCAAAAGAACAAAGGCGGAAAGAGAAAGCCGCAATCTAATAATATAAAACAGGGGAAACAAAGAAAGAATAAAAAATGTAACCGATAAATAGCCTTAGACCTTTTTCTTTACATCATGAAGGCTAGAAGGCTCACAGACCACGACACAAGCAGATAAGGACATGCTCTAGTGACGACTGCTCTTAGACCGTCTTACCATATCCTCATCCTCGTACGGGTTGCCTAGGGTGTTGGAAGCATAATTGGTGGCAGCACGAGCCGGTAGATGCGCGCCAGTGGTCTGAGCACTACGCGTCCGAGTAATCTGTGCCTCCTCATCGTAGTTTCCACGAGAATCGGAGCTCAATCGTGGCGGCGGATCCGATGGGGCTGATAGCATCACCGAAGGAGCTGTGGGGGCGCTCTGGCCAGCCACACGCAGACCGCGGTGGCTTTCTTTGCGTGAAGGCGCAATGCTATCCCAATCGTTATGGATACGGGACTCGGCGATAGATGGCGGCGGACGCGAGCCTGCCCGACCAGAGTATTTGTCCGTTGGGATACCACCGCCGTATTTATCGTTGCCGCCAGCATCGAATGAAGGGGGGTTGTTATCAGGGAGCACGGGAATCAGACGCTTGCTGTCTTTCTCGAGCAGAGCCTTTTCACGTCTAGCGGCAGCCTCAGCGTCAGAAATGACGACACTGTACGTAGGGTTGCTAGGGGCACCGGCAGGATCAGTACCACCAGTGGGACCAACAAGAGGAACCTTCTTGACGGCAGCAGCCAGAGCGACCATGAAGCGAGTACGTCGAGCAGCGCGAACCTTTTCGTCGTGCCAGTTGGACTTGAACTTGATAGTAATCTTGAGCTGCAGCTTGTCGAGGTCGCCAACACCGTAGATACCAATACCAAAGTCGGGGTGGTAATCTCTCGAGTTGGCAGGGTTGCGAACAAAGTTCTCCATCTCTTGGCGCAGCAGCTCGATATCATCCATAGAGGTGTCGTAGCTAACATTGAGATCGATAGTCTCAGTCATGTGCTTAGACCGTGAGATATTTTCAACCCACAAACTGTTGAGGGTGATATTGGGCACCTGAACCACCTGGTTTCTATCCAAGCGGTGGAAGATAGTGTACAGAAGCGAGATCTTATCGACGATAAGGTTTGTGCCAGTAATCTCAACACGATCACCGACATCGTAGGGGTGCTTGACGAAGAGGAAGATGCAAGAACCGAGGAATTCTTGGGCAGTGACGGAGAATGCGAACGAAAGTGAAATCAGGGAAGTAGCGGCAGATGACAGAGTTGTTCCAAATCCAGACTGAAAGACCAAGACTGTAAGACAAAGTTATGTTAGCATTTAACTCGCAAGAAATTGTAACAAGGCCACGAGTGTGGCTTTTGTATGACAGATTTTTTAACTTACCGAAGATGAAGATTGATGCGATGAACACACAGAAGGTTAGGACCTCGTCGAAAGCGTGCAGGGCCTGTCCAATGTTCTTCATGCCCTCGGTGATTGCCTTGCGCTCACGAGCCATGTCGACAACTTTGCGGATCATCTCGTCCAAGCTAATGTCACCGTTTGCATCGTTATCAATGGCAGAGAACGCCTCATCGGCTTCATCCTTGTAGTTAGGGCCCAGGACCTCCTGGACATCGGTAGGGTACAGAGCATCGTTGTCTTCGACTACAAAGGACATCCAGATACGACGGGCGAGAGCTTCGGCGGACTTGGGCCTCTCCAGGGCTTCAACGACAATGGAGTGAGCCGAGTTCGGGTTGAATACATTTTTACCAGTGATTTCAGAGGCGATGTTGCCAAAAACAGATGTGACCTTGTCACCTAGACGGCCGACATCACCAATGATCTTCATAGGCGCAGCATTACCACGCTTCTTGCTACCAGTAAGCATGAGATTGATGCTATCGGTGATGATATAATCTTCCTCCTGAAACTCGGGGCAGTACATGGGAAACAGAGCACGCGAGGCGTCGTACAGAAGGCCAAGCAAATGCATCTCTCGCTTGGATTCCTTGATACGGTTGTAGAAAGAGCGCTGATGGTATGAGATGCCGATCATCTGCACGACGGCCTTCTCAACCAGGTATACAGCAGAGCAGATCATACCTGATAGCTGGATCTTGAGGACAATGCGGACCCAGTTGACGCCATTGCTATCAGCATCGTGGAACATGCTCTTGAAGCTGATCCACGACGCCAGGGCCCAGAAGAAGAGAGACAGGGGAATCTCTAGGTTACGCAGCACAGTGGCGTACTTACGCGTGCCAGAGCTGACAACACCGCACAGAAACAGGAAAAGAACAGGCAGCATCTGGGAAACAAGCTTGCCAGCCCACAGTGTGAGCCACGATATCATGATCCAGAGGAATAGCTGGAAGAGCGGCGGGCCATCGACATTACTGTCACCACTGCCTAGGTAGAGATCGGTGCGATGGTCGGTGAGGATCAGCACGACAATAGGCACAGCCAGGATGATAGCTACAGGAATAATGTATACCGAGTATCTCAAGAAGGGCGAGAAGCTGATGATACGACTGTATATACGACCCATGGCGTTGAGCTCGACCTCGCTGCCACCAGTAGTATTGCTGCGCTTCAGTCCAGAGCTCTGTTTCCGACGGCCACCTCTACTGCTGCGGCCCTTTTCTTGTGCCTTTTCGTCACCGTCATCGCTGCTCTCTAGGCCAACGGCTACCTGAGAAGCCTTGCGGGCACCAGTGGAATTATTAGTACGCATCTGGGCCAACGGGATACCATCGTCGTTGGTGCCATTGTTGTTGAGGGGCACAAAGCCCTCTCGTGGCGAGAGAGGAGACATTGTAATTATGTTGTATTCGAGGTTGTATGGAAGTAGGTCGAGTACGGGATATGGATATATGTAATTATTTTAAGGGTTCAGAACAGCCGGGCTGTCTCCAGGACGGCGGCGTTTGAAGGTATCGTGAACTCGAACGTAGAAGATAGAATGTTTCAAGAAATGATAAAGTTAATAAGACGCGATGTTATCTTAAGCTAAGGGCAGGCGCCCGTATTTTGAAAAAAGGGAAAAATTCGTAGATATGTGTCGACTCGGTAGAGTGAAGGAGATAGGAAGACACAAACAAAAGAGGGCTCTAGGACGTTTAAGGAAATACAAAGACAATGGGAGTCTTTTTGTGTAGTGACTGGCAGCAAGCGAATGTATGAAGCAAAACCAGACAAAGAGAATGAAGTACAGACATATAATCTGTATGTATGCAACACCAGAAAAGAAGGTGACAAGATCGATCGTCGGCTACGGCAAAGAGCAGGATGGAATAGAGAAAAAAAAAAGAAAGGTAGAAAGAACAGCAAAAGAGAAAGTTTGTGAGAAGAGACGAAGAAAATAGATGTTCGGAGAACGATTGTTTTGGTATTAAATACGCCCCTCCGAGCGATGACACAGCAGCCCGTTGAGTGTTCTAAGTACAGAGGTTTAGTTTACTACAATATGACGACAGGGCCAAAAAAAAAAAAAAAAAAAAAAAACCATATAAATACGAAAAAAAAGAGCAATGAAGGTATTTTCGGCTAAGCAAGATAAAACGAGTTTGAAGGAATGCTGGGATGATGGGATCTGCACCTCAGGTTGAAGCAAGGTCACCAAATTCGAGAACAGAGCGATGTTTTGAGTTTTTTGACAATAGGCCAACCAAGTATACAATAATAATGAAGATAAATAAATAATAAAAATAGTGCCAGTTGCACGTTTTCCTACTGTGCCCAGTAACTAAAAAGGCAGATCCACTACAACCTACAGCCCACTAACTACCATTAAAAAGAAGCTAACAAGAACCGCAGACTGGGCAGCTGCAGGAGTGGCCCTGCATTTTCAGGAACAGGCGAAGGATTTCGGGTGGCTCCACTCTGCACCCACCCTCTCCTTCTGCATGTACATTTGCATATCGAATTTATGAGCAACTATCTCACGTCTCTGCAGTAGCAGCGACATCGTAGATAGCATCCATTTATTCGTTGCGCTGCTAATGAACGGGGGGTTTTTTTTTTTTACGACATCTAAGACAGCTCAAAACTATATGTACTACTACTTAGAACAAGAGATGTAGTCAGAGGCAATAGTTTGGCCAGTTCCCCCTGGTAATTCTACACGAGATCCAATCAGCTTGGCTGGCGTCGTCGTGAACTAACAGCGATTCCCAGCAAGTGCATATCTTGGTTATTTGTCTGATGCCATGACCGACCGTTCCCTGGCTGGCTGAGAGGGAACGAAGAAGAATCCAAAAAAGAGAGATAAAATCTGGCTCGGTTGGACTGAAAGACATTGACTCGGCAAAACTCAAGTACGTATGTCTTATTAGTCCCAAAGGACATTCTCTAGTACGATAAACCATAGATAGACTCAGCGTCGATGGATCAACTGAGCACTGAGCAGTGCAATCCATAGCTGTAGACATTCGGCAACGATTCTCAAGACAGGTTTATTCTACGAGGTATCCAAATACTCAGCCCGGCTTAGTCCATGTGAGTATTGATAAGGCGCAGACCGCTGTGCAAACAAGCATCGTAACATCGGTAGCGACCTTTTAGCGCTTGTTGCCGCTAAAGTCCGTGGTACTTGGGCCCTGAAATGCGCTACTGCTAAAGAATGTGAAGAATACTACAGCGCCTCAGCCACTGGGAGCCCCGCCTATAGCGCATCCTAAGGCCCAACAGCCGCCTAGAGACCCGCCACTTTTTTTCTTTTTTTCTTTTTGGAAAAAACTCTATAGATGTTTGACCCAAAAATAGCGACGGCTTTATCCACCATACCAAAGCTTTTACATCATACAAGCTGTGCCGTAGCTTGGACGTCTTGCCAGCTCTGTCTTCTATTCTAGTTCACTTTCTACATTCTCTCGTTTCTTCTAAGCGAATCGAATCATCGTACGTAATGTACATGTATCTGTATCTTTTATAGAAAAGAGGAAACATACCATAGAAACGAGGATACGGGGTCTAACCAGCCGTTTACCGGCTTGGCGTCCTCTTGATTCACAGGCCTTTCCCCTTCGTATATCGCTGAAGCAGAAGCAAAGCAAGTGGCAAGGTCACGGCTAGCCTTGTCGTGTTAATATCCAGCTATGTACTAGTAAAATGGTACTGTTGTCGATATTACGCTAGAGCCGCCCGCATTAGCCGGGGGGTGGAAGGTGAGATGATCAAGACTTGCTTGCTATCAGAGGCAATCGGGCAACCCAACCACTCCATTGCATAGCCTGAAGTGTGTTCTTCACTATCTTTCTAACACAGTGTTTGCTTCCATCAATTCTGTTACTTTTCTTCTTGTTTGGCAGTGGTGTGGCATGTTTGGCCTACTTGATCGGCGACATCTCTATCCAAGGCAGAATAGAAAAGAGGGAGGAAGACAATAGATGTATATATGTATGTATGTAGTAGAGGATGACTGACATGTCTTGGTAAGCCATCTTGAATATGAACAAAACTGCAACACACAGATATACTGCGTTACGCCACTAAGCAAACGTATAGGCCGAATATCCGGATAACGGTCAGATAGTTGTATCTCCTAGGAAATAGAGGAGAAGGGAAAAAAAAAAAAGGGAAGTAGATGGCAGGTTTCCCCTCATCTAGAATCTCAAACTACACGGGAGATCGCACGTCAGATGTTGAGCGAACACGGGGAAACAAGAAATAAGACCAGATAGACTTGACATCTCAACAGTATGCTTAGAAGCTTTACACGGGCTAAAGGAAAAGTCGCCAGTAGTAATCAAAGTTCATTGTATAGCATAAAAAAGGTATGTACAACTATGGTAATGTATGAGATACTATTCGAGAACTGCTAAATATCACAGTCAGAGCTATATGCTATCGTTTACTTGTAGTACGACTACCAATACTATCCACCAGTCTATCTTGGACTGGAATCAAGTGTTAACACGACAAATAATGCCTAGTTTTTTCTACTACTCAAATATCATACCGATATCACAGAGGCAATGAACATGCAATCAGAATCATCATCATCATAGCGTGAAGGTGTCCCCATGGCGTAGTGGTTATACGCCAGGCCGACCTCGCAAGAGGTAGTTGGTTCAAATTCAGCTGGAAACTACTACTGAAGTCTACCCTATGCTTATGGTAGTGTGTCTGAGGGTTGGGCAGCCTCTCCACTCACAAAGTTATGCAGAATGTAGATACCAGGTAGTAACCATACTGTTTTAAGAGGGTTTATAGTACAAGGAGCTACAAAATGCTTAGAGGTTTTGGGACAGGTTCCCGATGAGGTGGTTTTTCCCGGAAAGGACTAGAAGTTGAAATGCGAAGGAATAGCATATAACGAAACCATAACAAATGCTCTGTATCTCAGTGGCCTATCACTGTTGAGAAGTAGGTTGTCCTTCACCTTACATTGTATATTAGTATTAGTTCAGGGCTGTGTATCTTGGGATACCAAGGTGTTACATAGCTATTAGAGCTCCATTTCCACCTTAATAAAACTGAATGAACAAAAAAGAATGGAAAAAGCGTCAAGGTTATGAGGGGCATTAATCCGGTTCCATTATGCGCAGTCATAAGCGCCACGGAACAACCAGATACAACCCAATCTTGCATTTAGAAAACAGTGTAGAAGACTGCCTCGTAACTTTCACAAATAATCAATGCTATATGTCGATTATAGGGCTAGAATTAGTTTCTATAGTAAATATACCGACTACAGCTATATGCGAGGGAAAACATCTCTTGTGCCAGTTATTCCATTTAGTAGAATAAGCAGTATTCTAGACGCTCTATCAACATGCTATAAAATAGGTAAAGATGCTAAGATAGAAATCCATGCGTCGAATGCATTATCTTGCTGTTTTCTCCAAGATATCTTCTCCTGTTTCATGTTGCTGCTACAGTCTTGTTGTCTCCTTTTAATATCTTACTCTCTTTTTTTGGGTTGTCTCCCTATGCTCCCATTCTCATCTCCATATTATTTTCTTTCCTGCGGCTTACCTGATCTAGGTTAGCGAGTAAATCCCTTTGTTCCACACCAAGGATTATACATATCACTATGATACGTGGATGGCAAAATGTATTAGTACATATCTCTATCTGTATGTGAATAGTACAATTGTAAAAATCAACAGAGACAACACGAAGAATACAAACTTCGTAATTAGGGTTTGCCACACCCTCCTTCTGACTCAGCTCTTACTATGATGGCGTTCAAAAAACTTTATACTAGCCCGAGTTGGATTATATCTTTTTATTCGGCTAAGTTTCATGGTATTCCTGAACCAAAGAATGAAGAAAAAGAAACCGCATCTTTGTTCTTCTCTTTTCGGTTGATTTTGTTCCGTCGCTTTTGCGGATTTTCAGGAGAAATGTTAATTGACTTTTTCTTTTTCCAATTGTCAAATCGAAACAACCCTTGCTAAGAGATTAGGGTCTGAGTATGATTTTACTTAGCGCTATGCTCAAGGGCCTTTGTAGTTAGAAGAGGCCCTTGATAAAGCCGTATCTCTTATATCTATAAAGATTAGTTGAATCTGTACATTTACATAGTAGGGTTAACTTGCTAAGAAAAGCCTGATTTATTATGTTATTTTGAATTTTGATAATGCGTCAGATTGCAGGACAACGGCGTAAAACTTCATGTGACCACGATATTCTTAGCAATAATCATCTTTTAATTTTGCATTTTGTCTAACTGACTCTCTTACTTTTTCTTCTAGCCTAGATGATAGTGCTTGATAGGAATTAAACAGATCAATGCGCCCAAGAAAGAAGATCCAAATACAGAACCCTCCACTTCATATGCCAACCAAAAATCTGCAATGCTTTTTTTTAAAGGATGCGTCTATGACGGAAAAAACATGTTATGCATGTTTTGTTATCTTGCTTGGATTATTGTTTTATTGTTTTATTGTTTTATTGTTTTATTTTTTATTTTTCAATATTTCTTTTCCACCCAGGTAAGCGCGTCTATCATGTTTGGTTCTCATCATGTGAATTGAGTTTCTGAGTTTCCAAAAATTCCCTGTCATGTTATCTTTTGTCTTGCTCGCTTCTTATTCCTTGTATTTTCAAACGCCCTTCAAGAGTATGATAGTGAAGTACATGTATACCTGACTTATTAGTTATCCAAAAAATCCCAAGGCTGCGTGTAAACTGAAAGGAATAGAAGAAAATCGGCCATATAAATACTGACAGATTCATTAGTCTGCCTAGTCACGGACTTTTTGACTTGGTGATTGATAGGAATTGAACATGATGATAATATGTACAACTAACTATGTGGAAGAAACAAACGGATAAGGATAGGTTACAACTGGCTTATCCTGATTGATCCTTTTCTGGAGCGCGTTTTCAACTATGTCTTCAACTAACTGGATTCCGTCCCGGACATACTAATGGCCTAATGAAGTACAGTTGACAGTATAAATGTACTTGTTAATATTCCTTCGTGGGCCCGCAGACACTACATAGACAGAGAAGGGACATTAGTCGTAGTAAGTAGATCCTAAGTATCTAAGTACATATGTATTAGGCCATCTCTATCATCCTTCCTTGTCTACAGTGTAAGTTGTCAACCCAAGTTCTCACCAATGCAGAGATGCCGATCACTTTTCGGGCACTTTGATCAAAGCACCCCGTTGAGTAATCATGTATGTATGTACGTCCTGTAGTTTTTTTTTAATTATCTCTTATCATTTATCTTTCGTAGAAGCACAACATCCTTTAGTTCCCGGTGTAGTTCACCGGAATATATCTGAGGCTGTTTTCATCTTAACATATCACAGTATACAAAGAAATAGGCGGTTCATCATTCAAACCATGGCTCTATCGTTTTGTTTCTACATATAGGCCTTTATTCTTCTGGCTTCGCCGTCCGAAGATCTGATGATTATCGCGCAAATATATACAAAATATACTCAAACGCTGTGCAACTGTACCACAGCACATATCCTCAGCCGAAATAAAACTTGGCATGTGGCATGTGATATGCTGTAGCAACTAGAAAACATCATTAGGTGGTTGGCTGAGAGCCGTGCTGTAATTGGTCACGATACTGTAATATGAGATCACAAGGCCGAACTTCGAGGGGGCGGGGACAGGTAGCGAACAAGTGGAGATACATATATACAAGAGATATCTATTCCTTTGAAGTAACACTTTGTAGTACGTACATGAGTGACCCCAAGAGTATATATACATACATCCATCAGACATAAAGATACATCTGTTGACATCGAACGCTCTGAGTGTAGAAGGTGTTGCCGGGTGAGCACATTCTTTTCCGTCATGTCGTCACTGATTGACCATTTGCTGCCTGTCGATCCAATAGATCTACGCTTGGCTAGCTACTGTTTACATCGGAGGATGCTTAATTCAGTATATAGACTTTACATGTGATGAAGACAGGTATAGATGTACCGTCATACTGTGTACTATATGCGCACTATGTGACTAGACTAGACTAGTGACGGCCGAGGTAGTTGTGGCTACTACAACTAACAACGGGCCATGTTTCTTTTCGTTGCTTTTTCGATCTATTTCTCTTCTTGTGTTCCTATTTCCATCAGCGTCTCCGACTGCGCGTGTTGGCTGGTGGCGGCTCAAACCCGTCATCATCGTCGTCATCCTCTTCAATCTCGTCGTCGCTAATCTCCATGACCTGTTGTTTACCTGACGTTGTAGTATTTGCCGCTGCCCGAGTCGGTCGTGAGGAAGCTGTGTTGCTCTGTGAAAATGATAGTGTACTTTGGCGTTTGGATGCTGCTGTGGGTTTTGCTGCAGTGCGCCTAGAGGCTGCCGTCAAGGTCGTTCGAGAAGCTGGTGTGCTCCTTGTATTAAACACTGAAGGGGTAATTCTCCGGCCAATTGCCGTTGTAGAAGGTGAGGCGAAACCGTCGTAGGAGAGATCGTCCATCACCATATCCTCGTCCTCTTCTTGTTTTGCTGAGACTGCTGCTTTGCGGCCAGCGCCTCGTCCTCGTCCTATCGAGGCTGAAGTAGCGGCGGTTGCAGTTCTCCTGGCTGGTGCCCTTGTGGTAGTAGTAGCTTTGGCCCTCGTAGTAGCTGTCTTTCTGCGACCTTTTGCGGGTGCTTCCTCTTCATGTTCACTGCCATTCTCTGCATTTTGGATGATGGCATCTGGCTGATCTTCCCAGTGTCCGTCGAGATCTGAATCCCACGATTCTGGCCTCTCGCGTATACGGCGGGAACCATTCTTGAGCACCCACGTGCCGGCAGCAAAATCGGCATCGAGCTTGGCGCGGTACGACTCCATGGCAGTATCTAGATCGTCGTTATCTGAGTCGAGTGCGAGCATCTGTTGGACCTGTCCAGCAAGCGACTCAGATACAAAGTGCTCCATGGCGTGCTTGTCGTCTTTGGACACGAACTGGTTGACGGCATCGCCAAAGGGCACTTGCGGTAGGATCTTAAGAGATTGTGCCTGTAGAAATTCCTGAACGAGGACGTCGACCTTGACGCGTGAGTCGATAGAGAGTGACTCTTCGTCGGGCATATCGGCCTTGGCATTAGCATTTTCTATTGGCAGACTTGTTAGTAGTGGAATATTGGTGTATGGACATGTGAATATGGTGCTTACTCTTCTTGCCCGATGTTTTCCGCCGATGAAACAAGACAACATCGTTAGTATTGGCCACACGGCCAACGAACCTGTTTGAGAATCGCTGGGGATTCTCAACGTCGTAGCTTGTCCCTTCTTCACTGCCTGAATATTCGACCTTGAGTCTGATCAAAGGCAGTGGCATCTCTTCCCGTGAGGCGTCTTCATCAGCATCTTCTGGTTGCATTTTGATCCACTCCTGGGCCGCCTCCTCGATCATGTCATCTACAACCTCCATTAACCGCTTTGTGATCTCTACACGACCATTGCCATCCTTTTGTGGACGGTCAAGACCCTTGAAGCGTCGCTCCTGAGATAGCACAATCTCGCGCGTCACAAACGGCCGCACGGACCGTAGCGGGATTTTATCGACGGTAAACTGCTTGTTATGTATACTGAGTAGTGCTACGTGTTTGGCAACAGCCTCACCGGGACAAAGTGATGTAGCGACGGATGAACCGGGTTGCATTACGTGGAAGCCAGTCTCGGCATTCTTGCGTGGGTCGATTAGGCATTCGTGTTCGTGGCCCCAAACCACTAGCTGTAGCCAGTCTGGAAGCACATTTTCTGGTAGATACGATGTAGCAGTGTGTGCATGATGGTTCTGATGTACGGCAAGCAGGTTGAACCAGTCACTGCCACTACCACTGCTGCCTGCTAAAGACTCGCCCTCTTCCTTATCGACTGGCGGACGGAACCAGGTGACCTTGTGGTCGCGGAAAGTCCGAAACATACGCTCATCACGCACATTACTCAAGCCATACAGAGCCAACCGTGAGGTGCCCTTCTGTAAGAGGATGGGTTTAGCTTGGATATTGTCGGCTTCAGGTACACGGCCAAAGTAATTGACAAGGCCGGCTATTTGGAGGATATCTAGCGAGCACAAGTGTGCGTCGCCAGATGGATCATCGTGATTGCCGTGTATGCTGAACACGGGAATGGCCACGTTGATATCAGTGTCTTCGTAGTTAACGTGGTTGAAGGCACCGTCGAACACATCAGCTGCATCACTGAGGAACTCGAGCTCACACGGCTTTGGCCCTAGGCAGTTGCGACGCAGCGACTGCATCACCTGATACATGCTCTGGCGTGACGGCTTGTTATCGTGAAAAAGATCACCAGCTAATAGTACCATATCGACGTCGTGAGTTCGTGCTAGCGTCATGATCTCGTCAAACGTCTTCCAGCTGTCATCTTTGCGGATGGCGTCGCGCTCCTCATAGCCGACATGATTGTCGGTCGACACGAGGATACGGATGGTATCTTCTTCTGTATCACAGAGAAGAATAAAGAGAGAGTTAGTTGGGTTTACTAATCATGCCCTTATGTTGTTAATGTCTGCCCACTTCAGCGAACTTACCAGGAAACGGCGCCATGCTTTTTCTGCTTGCAGTTGCGTTTAGATAGGACGGTTCAACTAGATGGCTGTACATATAGTATCTGCTTCTCAATGGTTCTCCTGTCGCGTCATTCAGATGCCACTGCAAAGTTGGCGATATCCCGCGTAAATCCGTCCATTCAAGCTTGCCAAATCAGGTAAGGCAGCAACCAGCGGTTCGCGAAGTCACGTGATCAGGTTTATGTGACGTCAATCTTTCTTTTTTTCTTTTTCTTTTTTTGCCTAGAAGCATCTTCCAGCCCAATATATGTTGAATAGGAAGAAAATAATTAAACATAAAGGCCAGGGATCATCTGAACTGAGTTATGCATGAAATCAGGAGAAGAAGAAGAAGCAACCTAATAAAAAAGAGCTAATAAAAATCAGAGAGTGAAAAGGATAGGGAACTACGTCTGTTAATTCTATGATAACATCACGGGCTTGCCTATCAGAGCCTAAAGAGTATAAAGATATGCAGTTGAACATCTTGATTGTCCGCCATGCCGAATCGGCCGACAATGTCAAAGGCGTCTAGTAAGTTCATGCCCTAAATCAAGACTCTCTTCTCCGCTGCGCTCCGCCTCTCTACCAGTTACGGACCAAGGGCTATTTGTTGACGATCCTGTTCCGTTTTTCCTTTTCTGTATCAACAGTGCCGGCACTCGCGATGCTGCTCTGACGTCTCACGGCGTCATCCAAGCTACGCGGCTCGGCACTTTTCTTGCCAAATCAACGTGTATTTCCGCCTGTGGTCTCGTACGTGCCATCTTCACATCTCCGTCGCAACGGGCCGTCAAGACCGCTTCACTGATCGCCGCCCCCTTCTTTGATCCACCAATCACAGAGTCGACTCTCTTGTGTGAGCGGGATTTTGGCTCGTTGGAGGGCCAGACTTACCGTTCGGGCGTGGGGTCATCACCGAAAAAGAAGTCGACTATGGCTTTTGCTACTTCGCCTAACTCAGAGGTCCCTCCTGAGTCTACAGAAAGTCTCAAGTCCCGTGCCGATGCCTTCGTTGAACAGTTCTTGGCACCATATGTCGCCGAAAAGGAAGCCCAAATTGATGCCGGCACATTGGACGAGAAGCGCCAAACGCTCGTAATCGTCTCGCACGGCGTCTTCATTAAGGTTGTTGTCAAGGCCATCGACACCTTCTTCGGTTCCACTAATGCCGAGGCTCTGAAAAAGGGCTTCGTCATCAACAACACCGCTTACGTTCATTTTTCTTTACAAATCGCCTCCGACCTCGCCAAAGAGCTGACTCTCGTTGATCTCAACAAGGAGGAGCATCTTGCCGGCCTCGTCAAGACTAAAGGCGGTATCGGAAGCTCGACCTTTGACGATAAGCAGAAAACTCTAGACTCATTTTTCCTGCGCCAGTGATACATACCTACCTTATTTACTTTGGAAGACCATGATTGTTGGTAGTGTCAGCTTTGTATTTACATAGATAGAATCACGATATTAATAATGATAATAATGTACGGTTTCACTAGCAACCTCCTCTCGGAGTGGTACTTTTGAGGTCGAACTACCTCCCCCTTTGCCCATAAAAGATACTTTCAGTTTTGTCTTGATATTTCTGCATTGTTCTATTGTTCGAATCAAGTCTGCCTACTAATATGGTTACATGAGCAGGGCTGACTATATCTATTCATGTATCTGTTTATTGATCGGTTTACGTCTTTAAGTGGATCACGTGGATCCGACCCTAGTGAATCGTTAGACGTCGAGAAACCCTGATAGTCCTCGAAAATCCCCCGTAATGGTCTATCATGAGACTTCTGATGGTGAAGCGGCTCTTACGCTAGCTTTCTCTCGTGACCATCTTGATGTTGTCAGGTTCTTGATTGAGAAAGGAGTCAATGTCAGGCATGAGACTCACCGTAGCGATACAGCTCTTACTTTAGCTTGCTTTGGAGGTCATGTTGATGTTGTTGATATGCTGATCGAGAACGGAGTTTATACCGATTCCATAATTTCTGATATCTGGACTATCAACGACATATAGCCCGTGTCGCTGACTGAGGCGGGTGCCATGTACCCAGATCTTGCGGATGATCTTTTCGATATACAGGAGTTTGAGCCGAGCAAATGGCTTGCGAGTCCACTATTGCCAACACGCGTCACCGATCAACATGGCCGTCTAGAGTGTAGTAGTTGACGAGCCCTTCAATCGCCGTCAATATGCTATTTAAGATACCCATTGAGCATCCCTAGTTGAGAGATTCGTGAGCTTAAGCTCACCCTATGTTCTTTGTTGTATGGGATCGTGGAGAGGTTGGGATTGGGAAGTTGAGCTTGCTCGCTTTCAGTGTTAAGAGTATCTTCTAAGTTTCTCCTTCTGTGTTACTACTACTGTACTTTTATTCTTTTATTTTCCCACTTTGTATCTAATTTACGCCGTTTTTCTACTAGTTGCTCTTTGTCTCGTCATTTTTTTTTGGCTCATGTTGAGTTGAAGGATTTCCCCCAACTCTAAAGTAATGTGATATTTAATGAAAAGAAACTACTTGATTGTTATTACAATGATGTTTAGGTCAGACACTGGTCACACTAGAGACTTATATGGAAAAATGAATTCAAATATAAAACTAAACATAACAGACACACCAAATATTTCCCTAGTACAAAAACAAAACGCAGTAAACAAAACTCAAAAAAGCCAGTTAGAAACAAGGCTTTAGAGACAGAAATGAAACCAGAAATAAACATACCAACAGCATATTTGCACAGAGCAGCTTCGTCTCTCGTTCTTTTTTTCTCGAAGAAAAAAAAGATAACAAAATAAGCATCCAAAGGGGGGAATCAAAGTGTAAAACGAAAAGAAAATGTAGAGAAAAAAAAGGGTGATGAAAAAAACAAATACAAAGAAGAGAAGAAAAAGTAACACACTGAATCAAGAAGAAGAAAGGGGAAGGCCATGACCATAACGAAATAAGAAAACGATGATGGGAATAAGAAGAAGAAATGCTAACACAGGTGGCTCACGACAGTTGGATATCCCTTATCAGGTTGAGAATCACAGTGTGTTCACGATGACACATGATCAACTCGATGCTAGAGATACCAAAGAGTGCTTAGATATGGCAGCTGTAATAATGTCGTCGAATAGGACACCTAAAGCTGAGGGCAGCGACACTAGTAGAGGCCGAGGCTCATGTTGAGAAAACGGGTATGCATGAACCCGATATCGGATTATGCATAGTACCGCTACATACAACAGAAAAGTGAACAGAGCGGCCCATAGCACAGTCAGAGCAAAGATGTTCCATGGGATGATACCTGCTCGATACTGCTGCTGCTGGACCCGACGTCGCGACAGAGAAGAATAAGGAGAAGACGGCAGCACCACAGCCACGATCATAGCCATAGCGCAGGATATGACGGCGCCACAGCACAGTTGTGTCGTGAGAACTGTCGTCACCATTGCCATCGCTCGCTCTGCAGACACCTAGAAGCAGTTGAGCGAGCCCTTCTTCTTCTTCTTGGTCGAGATCGCGTTCATACGCTCCTCCAGACGAGCCCGTGCTGCCTCAGCCTCCTGCCGCTTCTTGCGCTCCTCCTCCACGTGTACGCTCCAGCGGTTGTCCATGGCTTGAGTCTGCTGCTGGCGTTCCTTGAGGTCCTTGATCTCCGACTCCAGCTCTGTCGCCCGCTTGCGCCACGCGTCCGCGTCCGCGCGGAGCTTCTTGCTCTGGCCCTCTAGGTCGCTGAGAGCCTCTTCTAGCGTCGCTGTCATCTGTCGCTCTGCTGTCAGGTGCTTCTGCAGAGTCTTGATCTTGGCTTCTTGGTCCTCCTGGAGCTGCAGCATGGATGCTACAGAAGCCGCGTCGTGCTCACCTCCTGGTGCCGGTGACGACGTTCCGCTGGATGGAATCGGCGCTAGAGGCGTACCTCTTTGAGATACACCCGATGCCTTGCGGGTCGATGAGCTAGTGCTGCTTGAACGCTGCACGGAGTCTGACTGCGCAAGTTCATACTTGGCCTGCAGGGATGCATACTCCTCGCGGATCGAATCCAGCTCATTCTGGATCTTAGTCTTCGCCGACATCGCTTCCTCCAGCTGCATTTGGCGCTCAGACTGGAGAGTAGACAGTCTCTTGCTAGCCATCTGTGCCTGATCGAAGTTGGTCTGCAGCTGATCCTCTAGTTCCTGCACAAGACGAGAGTTCTTCTTGTTATCCATGTCCAAATCGGTCAGGCGTTTCTTGACAACCGTCAGCTGCTGAGGAACAGAGCCAGCAGCGGCAACAGCCTCTTCTTCGGGAAGAAGGTCAGCTAGTTCAGCCTTGGCAGTGTTAAGCTCCATGCGCAGAATGCTGTTCTCGTTGTCCAGAGTGTTAACCTTGACTTGTAGATCGCCAGTCTTCTCTAGAGACTTGGATAGGTTCTGACGCTCGTTGATAAGATCCTCAATACGCTCAGCCAAACACTCTAGGCTAACTGGGACACCCAAAACATAGGCAACCTGCTGGGCGATGTGGACCATATCCTCACGAGCAGTGGCCAACTCACCCTCCAGAATGCGGATGGTCTCGGCGTGCTCATTGAGAAGAACCTCAAGTTGCTCTTCGTAGCCCTTCTGCTCGGCGATACGCATCTCGTCGATTTCATGAGCTTGTTGGTTACGGACATCTTCAAGCGTTTGCTGGTGGGTTTTGATAGCTTCCTGGTGAGTAGCAACTTGTGCCTCCAAAGCAGTCACGAGATCCTTGTGGGCACCAAGTTCACGCTGGGTGATATTCTGATCGTGCTTACTAGTCTCAATAGCCTCTTCAAGCTCAGACACAGTGGCAGCGTTAGAGTTAACAATAGCCTTGTACTCATCGATTTCATTGCGCAGAGCGAGAACAAGATCATGTTCCTTCTCACTGAGTGCAGAAGCATTAGCTTCCTCTTGAAAGCTAGTAAGTTTAGCATTGACGTCGTCAAGCTGCTTCTCCAGAATCTCGATAGCAGCCTTCATATCAACCTCACTCTCCTGCATGGAAGAGAGAACAGTGTTGTGCTTTACTTCCCACTCCTTGAGCTCGCTCTCAAGACGCGCAATGACCTTGGCGTTTTCAGCAATGATCTCGGGAGAGGGGCCCGTGATACCAGACTCAGAAGACTGCTGGATATTCACCTCTTGCTGCTGCTGTAGCGCTCTCTTGAGGCCATCTAGTTCGATGATGAGGTTCTTTTCGCGTTGCTCATGATCTTGGGAGATCTGCTTCATACGAGACTCGGTTTGTTCAAGCTGATCACGGAGGGTGGAGACCATAGACATGTCACGCGGCGACGCCTTAAGACTGCTACGTTCACGAGTGAGACCAGTAATGATCGTCATCTTGGTCTCCATCTCTTTCTTTGCTACCATGACATCAGCCTCCAGCTCCTGGATACGGTTGGACCGAACTTGGAGCTCATGCATAGCAGCATTAAGGTTGATCTCAAAACTCTGCATGACATCAGGGTCATGGCTCAAGTTCTCGACCGCAAGATTGCGCAGAGACGCAAAAGACCGATGAGCACGCTCCATGATCATCACATTTTGACTAGACTTGCGACGGATCACAGGCGCCGAGGTTCGAGGGGAGCTAGACTCAGAAGCACGGGCTTTGCTAACTTCGGTTCTCAATTCTTCAACCATATCTAGAGCCTCATGGTGCTTAGTCTCCAATTCCTTGTACCGCTCGGCAAGCTCATCCTCGGCAGCCTTTTTCGCAGCAGCAAGACTCTTAAGGGCATCGAGTTCCTGGAGAAGAGTAATATTGACAGTCTCCTGTCTAGGCTCAACATTATCATCTTCACTCTTGAAAATCTCTACCTTAACGGGAGAAAGTTCAATAGGAGCAACAGACTTGAGCTCCAGACTAGTAGTACGGATACCGGCTTCCTCTTGAGAAGGTATAACCTCAGTCATCATACTATCAACAAGCTCCATCTTGGCAAGCCCCAGACCATGAGAAGCATTGTCAAGTTCCTGATCAAGCATCTGGTGACCGTCCATCTTAGCGGTATCGATACTATCGGAAGCCTCCAGGCCAGGTGAATCAAGGGCAGAGGAGATTTCGGAAGATAGAGAACGAGCGGTAGAAGAATGGCTGGTAGACTTGATGCCGCTAGAACGATCGAAGACAAACGAGTCAGGGCGAGTGCTGGCAGGTGACATGATCGACATCATGGAGTCGCGAGGTCGTGAGTCGGGGTGGCGGCTTTCGTCAACAACGTCTTGTAGTTCGGCCAAAGCACGAAGAGCTTCCTCATACTTGGCATTGAGATGATCCATCTCAGTCAAGGTGGACTCGTGTTCCACACGCAAATCAACTAGCTCCTGACTAACAGACTCTAGCTTGTCGGCAACAAACTTAGATTGCGCGGGACTCTGGGGTAGGTAGTCATCGGGGTTTTCAGTGTGCAGGAGATCGTCATTCTGTTGATTCTCTTCCTCTGGAATGAGACCCATGTTAGGAATTTGCTCTTCATCTTCGAAGATAGCATCGGGAATGCTGTGGCGGCTGACGTGTGACTGACTACGCGAACGAACAGATGATCTGCGACGGCCGTGGCCCATCGGAGGTTCGCCAATGAGAGACTCGGGACGGCTGTCACCTTGAATGTGGTCCAATTCATAGAGCAAAGAATCCAACTTGCCAAGGCTACGCTGGCGCTCAATGACCTGTTCAAGACGGTCCATCTCACGTTGCATGAGCTCAGTATCTTGGTCGGCTTCAGCAAGACGCTCCTCAAGAGTAGAGATGTAATCTTCGGCGGCGGCTTCAGTCTCGCGGACGCGGGCGATTTCTTTCCGTAGCTCAATGATGAGAGTGGCGTTCTTTTCTTCACCCGAGGTATGACCATCGAGTTTGGCCTCGAGGTCATGAAGGTAACTTTCAGTGCTAGATTCGCGATCCATAAGCTTTTGAAGACGGGCCTGAAGCTGGGTGTTGATAGTCTCGACATAGGCACACTTAGTCTCCTTCTCGAGAAGATTAGCTTCAGTTGAGGAAAGAGTCCCACGAGTGTTAGCAAGAGACTGTTCCAGACTTTGAATAGTCTTCTCGTACTCCAGAACAACTTGCTCGACAGCTTGAGCAAAAGTATTGGAGCGGTTAAGACGTTCAGTGGCTACAACATCTTCCTCATCCTCGCGGTGGAGCATCATCTCGTTCTGCAAAGCCTCGTTGTTACGGGCCTTGGCCATCTCAGAGATAAGCTTGGCATGGCGCTGGCTTAGAGCAGTGTAGTTTTCCTGAATATCCAAGAGTTGATTCTGAAGCTCAACTTCACGCTCATTAGGACGTTCGCCGCGGTCATTTGAAGCGTTGCGGCGATCAGTGATGGAGCGTTCGGCACTACGGATTTGTTCGCGGAGAAAGGCAACTTCGGCTTTTAGTCTCTCAATGACGGCATGCTTGTCACCACCCTCGTCAACCTTCTGGATACGAGGCTTGCTTTGGATGTTGCGAGCACGCTGGGCATATTGGACAGTGTTGAGAGTCTCGCTCAAGTGGAATTCAGGTGGTGTGACACAGGCAATCATATAGGTGATAGCGTTACCACCCAATGAATCCTGTAGCAGACGGGTAAGCTTAGAATCACGGTATGAGACGTGAGATCCAGCCTGGCGCATAGAAAGTTGTGAAATGACCTTTCCTAGAGCAGCAAGACCGGCATTGATAGATATACCCTCACGGGCACGTTCGCCCTGAGCACCGGTATTCTTCAGACGCTCACTACCAGCAAGATCGACAAAGTGAAGCTTGCTGTCAGTGGTCATTGTATTGTCTGTGCCAGACATAGCATCGACAGGCATAGAATTACGACGTTCATTTGCGCCATGTGCTCTACGTTGGACCAGATTGAGCGAGAAAACGGCGTGCGAACGCGACGACTTGGCGTTGATAGCAGTAGCGTCTGTTTGTCTGATGGCTGAGCCGAATGCCAGGGCGTTCATCAAGTCATCGATAGAGTTGATATCGACTTGCGTCAAGCCTGTAAGGATGATATTTCCCTTGGTATCTTCGCGGATAGTAACCTGGCTACGGTCCTGTGCAGAAACATGTTCGGGAGCAAGCAAATCGCGAAGTTGTTCGTTGTAGATTTCGACATATGTCGCCTTTAGCGACCAATCACGGTCACCTAGGCTGACGCCTTGATTCGGATAGCGCACGGGTGATCGTAAGTGTGACATGGAGCCACGATTTTGCTGTTTATTAGAGCGGCTACCGCTGGTGTCGAGATGTTCGAAAAGGGCGGTGGCAGCACGAGGAATTACGCCTTTTCAGTGATAGCGTTAGTTTGCGTTCTTGTTCGCCTGCAGAAAATTATATGGAAGACGAGTTCGTTTTGTGAACTACCCAGTGCAGTTATACATACCCATTAGCTGAATATCTTCTTGTTCTAGGGGACCAGAAGTTCCCATTGTGAAAGATTTTCCAGCGCCTGACTGGCCATATGCCAGAAGAGACACATTGTAACCTTGTACGAAAGAGGACACACAGTCGCTAACATACTCCCAAATGCCATCTTGTCCAACTTCGGGGCCAAAGACGCGATCAAAGACAAAAAGCTTACGTCCTTGGGGAGAGTCGATAGCTAAATTTGTGTTGGAGTTTACGTGCACCATGGACTTCTGGAATCGCTGTGGGATAAGTTCAAAGCCCGGATCGGTGGACTTTAATGGCGGACGGACACGCACGGCTATACAGTTGGATTAAGTCAGTAAGTATGTGGATTTGTGCGTATCAATGTGATGCGATACACGGGGCAGAGCATTAGGACATGTATTTCAAATATTTAACTCGAAGGGCGGTGGTAGGCGCAAAGTCGCAGGCTCGCTCTTTGCGCGACAGCCAGGCGAGACATTGGAGAGAGAAGAATAGAGGGCATGGAAATAAGACATAATGGAGTCGTAGACATACCAACTCGCACAGCTGTGCGTCCATCTTCATCGGAAGCGCGGCTGGCAGTGCCAGCGGGTTTACCCTGCATACTCAGACGACTATTGCTTCGTGGAGTTGCAAAAGGTGTTTGTGTTGGGCGGACTAAGGCACTCATCGGTCGTCCTGATGTGGGAGACTGTGGCGGAGAGGTCGCCATGACGAGATAAAAGAAAAAGAAAAAGAAAAAAAAAAAAAAGAATAAATAAGAAAAATGGAAAGGAGGTTAGGGTGTGCTCCGACTAAGAGCGATCTGACAGATGAAGAGACCAAGCAATGGAGCAACCGGGAATCGGGTCGGTCAACTCCTCCTCTGGTTACGCGAGAAAGAGCGTGGAGAGACTCTGGGTTCTAAACTTGGGCGGGATTTGGCTAGCTATGTAGCTGGAGAGTAAGTAGCTGAGTAGGCACAGCACAAGTTCAGCACAGGCGAGTGCAAGTGTGAGCACAACCACAGATACGCAGCAATATTATGAGGCCCAAGATTGAGCGAAGTTGGTGCACCAAGAGAATTATGCACGAGGGATGCGCTATGCAAATATTGAAGATGCACAAGTGCAAAGCAGACGTGAAGCACTTAACCAAAGTATGCGGTGGTGATCGCAAAACGAGAAATACAAATCCAGGGGGGGGGCCTGGTGGATATGGAAAGAAAAAAAAACGAGCGGATGCCGCGCAGCAAGCTGACAAGTTAGGTCAAGGTGATGTCGGCGGTAGTTATGTCGCTGCTAGGACAAGCGAATCAACAAGCGATGGGTCGGCAAGGAAAAAAAAAAAGAAGAAGAAAAGAGAAAAAAAAAGAAGGGAAAGTTACGGGCACCGCAAAAAGAAGGTAGAAAGAAAGCAAAAAGCAAAACGTGAAGCAATCGCTACTAGCAGTGATCAAAGAAGGCTGGGGTGTGTAGGTGGCCGTGTTCTAGGTTAGTTCATGAAGGTGAACGTGAGCGTAAGTGTGAGCAAGTCTAACTGTAGCAGAGTCGTTCTTTGTCTTGCTGTATATACATATAGGTTTATGTGAACAACACGAAAGACAGACAGCACTCGGGTCGTCGTGCGTCGTGGGTTATCGTTCAAAACGTAGCTTAGCAAACAAGCCTGACGAAAGAAGTGATCGATCTTTGGTGCAGGCTGTTTATTTTGCAGGGCTGGCCCAATGTACAAGTAGTGTCTCGGTAGGAAGAACACAAGCTTCAAGACACGGCGTTGAATTTTGAATTTACTCTTGTTTTGTTTCTTTTTTGGTATGTGTCAAGAGTCGTCAGTCAAAGAAAGACATGAAATCAGAGGACAAGCCCCGCTATGAGAAAAGGGATATAATGAGCGTGGGAAAAGAAGATAAGAACGGCACAACGGGTAAAATGCCTTGTAGGCCAATAAGTATAAGGACACAAAGCGGTGATACGTTGTGTTTTTAGAGAAAGAGAAGGATGGTCTCTACATGTAGAACTCACTTATTCAAAGCTTCTTTCTTCTCTTTCCCTCTCATTCTTTCTTTTCATAAACTGCACGCCACGAGTTTCACAACAGGGCTGGATCAATTATTACAGGGCGGCGGAACTCGGACTAACCTGGAATGTCTGGTATAGTACGTACAGTATACAAGATAGGCAGAGCACGTGAAGCTACCAACACTGGTCGTTCGTTGATATGTAAAATACAATCGTTGGCTATGGTTATCCAGAAACAATTGGAGTTCTGTATTGAAGAAATACAAGAAGTGGAAGAGAAGGTCCAGTCTGATCGCAAAAAGACGCGAACCACGTCGAATCAAGAGGAAGGGAGCTTGCACCAGAGAAAAGTAGCGCTGCTATAGAGGAGACAAAAGTCTAGGCAGGGATCATGCCCAGCCAGTCGAATATATGTCTAGCAAGTGCTTCCTTTAGGGTTCTTTGCTTGTTCTAGAGACGCCTTTTGTTTTTTTTCTGGAGCCTCTCTAGTTGAATTATTGGCTTCTGATAGTGCTCAACTGATGTCTTCTTCTTCTTTCCCTTTCTTTTCTAGACTATCGAACAATAATTTCCATTATGCGTTAGTGAAGGCATACAAGCTGTGAGAAAATCGAAACAGAACAGCCACACTCACAGTCTATAGGGTAGCGGCATCACGGTGGCAGGCAGGGCAGCAATATAGTTCAGTTCAGTGCTTAGTTGTAGACTGGAACGCAAGGAAAAGATAGTATCGATGCTGGGCCTTGTCCAGACCAACCAACAATGTGATGTTGATGGGATCGATGTCACGTCAGTGAGAGCAAAAGTAGTTGACCGGCCACAGATGGTCCAGGGGCAGCAAATGTAACCGTACAGCAGAAATTCAAAAGAGGATGAGAACAGTCAAGGCCCCAGCCAGCCCAGCGAAGCGCTGGTTTGAGACGCTACGTGGGAATGTATGAGCAGGAATCCTAAGAAGTGAAATGAGAAAAGGATCTCTCGCATGCAGATAGGAGACCGACCTCACTGTGATAGCCTTCTCATAAGTGACATGCAGCGCAAAGGGGTGGATGGATAGATGAACAAATCGAACAGAATGAGATATAGTGGTTGATTGATTGATTGTTGTTGTTGTTGTTGACATGATTGTTGAGATGATCCAGTCTCTACAATTGGATAAGTTATTTTTATGGGAAAGGACCGCCATGGAAATATTCCACAGATATCAAAGTTAGCCTTGTGGTTCCTTCCTTTTACAATCGTTATACATTACAAAAATTATGGTGACAACCATTTGTGTATAGAGTGTCTGTGAATTAGAACCACAAGGGTTGACAAAACCCGAACATTTATAGTGGCCAGGGCTCTATAACGAAAATTTTAGCATCAACTCTAGAATAAATCCTAGACACTAGTACACCAAGAAAACAAAAGCTTCCATAGCATTCAAAAAGGAACCCCTGAGACTATCTCGAATCAGGCCTAGTGTCGCCCTGGTGTGATCCGGACTGACAACTAACAATTTAAACGACGACCTGACTGGCTAAGCAGCGGCTCATAGAAATCTAGAGTCAATATTAACTTTGGAATGCACGTTTTCATACAGATAAATATGTATGTAATGTACAATATAACTGTAGCGTGGTGGGCTCCTGCTTCTACATATGTAGCTTTGAACTCAGTCTGGCCAGGGGACTAAGCGTGACAATGGCACAGTCGTTGTTTATTGTTTATGTTTACTGGCTAAGAACTAGACTATATCTGTATGTAGGCTAGCGGCGATCAGGGCGCCCGGGTGCACTGTTGACTCTTGCGTTCAGCGGGCGGCGGGAAAAACGAGCTTGCTGGCCACCGCTCTTAGTTTGTTTGACAGCCATCGATTAAATGGGGGCACAGACGTCAGATGGTCGATATATTGACGGTTGGATGGTGGATGGAGGGTCTCGGATTTTTTAGTCAATAAGATATAGGGTTTATGCTAGTATACGACTATTTGAGATACGTATCATGTAGTTGTAATTGCGGTTGATAAATGGCATTGTATCGTGCTGTGTATAAATACAAATGCAAAAAGATACACATAGGAGGACATAGAAAAAAGAGAGACTGGAGGATAGAATGACCTAACCAGGAGCTTATCCAGGAACTAGTGATATTAACGTGGGGAGTGTCTCTTTCCGGGTCTTCTATCCGTGATCTTTGTGTCTTATATAGTCGGGCAACATGGCTAATAAACAATTCTACAATGCAGCTGCACGCACTTAACCAACATGTTTCTACGTATCAAGATCCATGGGCTAGGGAGAAAGTAGCTGTATTGTACGTATGCCCAGAGACATCTGGACCATCCAATCGCCTTTTGCCTCTTGGGAGGGATGTATTTTGACTCTAAGAATTGGATGAATAGCATGGCTATTCTCCGAGAGGGATAAGTCAGCCTACCTTTAAACTAAGATGAAGGGAGTCGTCACATCCAGGGCTATGCAGGAGAAGTCCAGATGGAACATATAAACGCCAAACAAAGACCAAAATTTGCCGGCTGTTTCGTAAAGAAAGCGAGCTGCAGAACTGGAAAGGTACAGATATATTTTCATCACATTGGAGTGTCAAGAATGCTACTGTGATCTTGCCCCTCTCGCTACCCATTATGGCTCGTTCATGAGAAGATGGGATGCTCACCTGCATGGACAAACAGATGTGCATACAGATACATGTAGAACCACGCTGTACTACCGTCTAGATAGATATATGTATACATAACTACACTCGCCACAGATAGGTAACCAACAATATGGCAAGTTTATATGCAAGATACAAGTTTTATCCATAGTAAATTGGTATTCGTCAGTGTAAGCTGCACCTATCTGATAATAATATCCCTACATGTGAATGCCCGAGCGCAAGGTCAGCTTTCAGAACAACATCCGAATGATCGACAGGTTCGTATTAGAGATTTTGGCAAATAATGGTAGATACGTAATAACAACCATGCAACCTGTATACAGTTCATCATTACAAGTTGATAATTTGGCCACAGTTCCATTCAAGTAGACATTTTACTGTGTTTTTAGACTGCATTTGAGTGATGCCCTTACAAGTGTCAGTATATGAAGTCTGCGTTATATATGTTATGTGAAGCAAAGAGATGGATTTATGGTAAGTCGAATGTTGAAGACAATTACTTGGTTGGCATTTACACCATTTTCTGGGTCAATGCGATATAAGATTGACTTTAGCGTCCTATAACGAGGTATTTGTCTCTCTGTGGCGCTATGGATGACTTGACAAGGAATATTTATTTGTCTCTCTTTTGATTATCTCTTATATTATTTAGTTGAATAATCTACATGAAAGAGTCTTACATTGATATCTCCGGAAACGACAAATATACATATGTAGGTTCGTATAAAAAGCACCGAGATAAAAACCAGGAAAAGTAGTAGCATCAAGGTTGATTGTTATCCCGGACACACAAGTCTAGAAGCTGGCTTTTTTTTTTATCAGCCCTGCTTCAGTGGCTTTGCATCCGCCATAAGTAATATAGCGGCTGATCACTCCATCCTTGAGAAATATCGATAATGTGAGAAACACAACTTGTAAGACTACATGTAAGTCGTTGTACATGTATACATACACATGAAAATGTAGATTTTGTCACGATACTGGGCTAATACCGTGGAGGAAGCTTGTTTACCATAAGAAGCTAGAGTTCCACTTTAGGTCATGGCGCAACATTATGAAACATGGAAGGAAAGGAACTAATGTCTGCTACTAAAGTGATTGATTTTGGTACTTTACTTGGTGCTATAGACCCTGCTAGTATGGCTGCACATCGCCATTCAAAGGTTGATTACATTTCACATGGGTTGCGATCCTGTTATTGGGCCAGTACCAAGAGAGCGACTGAGAGTTATGGAATCAAAACGAGAAAAAGAAGTGTTGGGTTTGTCCCTCTTTTACGGTACCCTAATAGGCGAGAAACCCTAATCTTGGGTTTTGCATTACATATGAATAACTAACTCGGTGAAAGAGAGGCTTAACCTAAAATTGACCGAGATAAGGAAAACTGTTCTTTTTTTGCCTGTTTTGCATGAAATTCATGGGCAATAGTTGGTGTCAAAGCTTAGGAACAAAGCGGCTGGTTGGTCAATCCCCCACACACGAAACAAAAGAGAGTCTCATGGCTTAATATTCAGAGCTTACAATTATGCGGATGACTGATATAAAGAAGATCAGAACGGGAGGATTAACCGGATTTAGATATGTCGCTGAGCATGTGAATTGGATTAGTCGGAGATGTGGATGGTTAAATAGAGAAATTTGGGGATAAGAACAAGATAATGACACCGTGGATGTTGGTGATGGCTGCATCCAACAACTCTATGGAGGCAGACGAGACCACTTGGATACAAAAAGAAGAAGGCTAAAGCAGTCAGTGGTGATGTAGCAATGTAAACGTGGTACCGATGGTACGGCGAGATTGCACGGTGAAGTCCGCCCGCTGATTAGATGTGACGTTTAGAGTGATACGTTTAGATTACCGGAACGACATTGGAAAGCTCCGGTATAGTGCTGAACGACGTCTACATGTTGTAGTAGGATGGAGGCTATACGCATACGGAGAAACGGCGGTGATGGAGAGATAAGTGGTAGGACGACTGGAGACATGTCTTGTCACAGAAATATTGACTAGCGAGTTTGTGGTCTGATATCTGCTACTCTTTCTATATTATCCTATCGTATCGGGTACAGAGACGAGTTTTTTGGGCCTTAGACCGGGAGAAAAGAGACACACAGATCGAAACAAACAGGTTTGCTCAGCAGGTCAAAGCCCTCAGCATAGAAGAGTAGAAACCTGGTGAAGTGAGGGGCACAAGGATGGTGGGGGTAGTTAGAGCCGGGCTCACGAAGAACGTCGTTGATTTAAAAACTCGGCGGATGCCCCGTTGGTCGAGGAGACTGGAGGCAAGTTTTCTTTCTTTTTGCGGAGTTCAAACGGAATCAAAACCGAACTAGTCGACGAAGCGAAGACAATCTTGGCTACTAGTCTCAATATAACACGATAGCAAAATCCTGCAATATCCTCTTTTTTTCTGAGCGCATTTGAGTCACTAACGAACCGGACAATATAAAAGTTAGTATATATATACTAACATATATATTTGCACTTTCTCTATTCTTGATTGCATCTCTGGCTATCTTGTATACTATAGAAACCGGAAACTACGGTACAACAAGCATGTCCTCAACACGCCCCTTTAACTCCGTGCTCATCGTCGGCGCCGGCCCAGCTGGTCTTTTGCTCGCCCTTCTTCTATCGAAGAAAGGCATTGCATGCCACATTCTGGAAGCCTCGCATGAGCTTGATAAGCAACCTCGTGCCGCCGTCTATGGCGGGCCTTGCATTCCCGATCTAGCACGTGCTGGTGTTCTCTCCGAAATCCGCACTAAGGGCTTCTCACTATCAAACATATCGTGGCGTATGCCCGACACCCACAAGGTCGTGACGTATCTGGACTGCACTCAGATGCAGGATATTGACGGCGTTGATCTACGTGCTGCTTGTTTGGGTCTGCATGAGTTGGACGAGCTTATGCTGAATGAATTTCTTGAGAAGTACAACGGCAAAATCAGCTGGAAACACCGTGTGACGAACGTTACGCAGACCGAGGATAAGGCTGTCGTCACTGTCCAGACTGAAGATGGAGAGAAGACTTTTGAGGCCGATTATGTAGTCGGTGCTGACGGCGCTACTAGTGCCGTGCGCAAGGCTCTATTTGGTGACGACTTCCCCGGCTTCACCTGGGATCGTCAGATCGTGGCTACTAATGTGAGTCCGACCTGTAACGAGACACCGAAAGTCGTCTATATGCTAACCTACTGTGTCTTCTATAGGTATACTATGACTTTGCCGGAAAGTTTGGCTGGCATGATACTAACTTCGTGATCCACCCCACTGACTTCTTCATGGCTTGCCGCATCAGCAATGATGGGCTCTACCGGGTGACATATGGTGAAGAAGTTGGCCTGACGCGCGAAGAGATTGTGGCCCGCCAACCTGCGCGCTTTGAGGCTCTTCTACCCGGACACCCTAAGCCGGATCAATATCGCTTGGTCAACATCTCGCCGTACAAAATGCACCAGCGTTGCGCACCGTCTTTCCGTGTTGGCCGTGTCTTGCTAGTCGCGGATGCTGCACACGTGTGCAACCCATGGGGTGGAATGGGTATCACTGGTGGCTTTGTAGATGTTGGCGGTCTCTTCGACTGCCTGGCAGGTATCTGGGATGGCGTGGCGGATGAGAGCATCTTGGATTTGTACAGTGAGAAGCGTATCGAGGCGTACAAGACCCTTATCGATGTGATCTCACAGGATAACTTCCGCCGAGTTTCTGATGAGAGTAAGTTTACATACTGCCGCTACGATAAGCCGTATACGGTACAAATAGATCACATTTTAACAGTTTCATTATAGACCCAGATACTCGCCTTGGCCGTGATGACTTCTTGCAGTTGGTCAAGAAGGCCGAAATGGACTTGCCGCTGAGCAGACAGATCCAGCTTGGATCTAACAGTGTTCGTTATGATTTCACTCAGCACTACTCGATGACCCAGAAGCCCACGGATAAGTAGATTATTCTTGAATACGAGGCGGATTAGGGCGGAGGGAATTTGTTGTTATATATATTCACCATAGAGAGATACCGATTATTGCAGCTGCGTTTCAACACGTACTTAGATAGAACACAGAATATTAAGATGTGAAAAGCAATGAGGGGACATGCTCTTTAGGGAGCAATTGCCTTAGTTTTGTAGCTGTTTAGTTACTTATAATAGCTATGATATATGGTGTAAAAATAGAGTGCGAGTACAAGTTGACATACGTGGCTGATGGATGCGATGACTTCGATTTCGTAGTGTTTGACTACTTGAAAATCTTTGTGATGATATATTTAGGATACGTGAGGCATGGCTATCAAGATGCTTATATATGTATAGTATGATCAGTGCCTGTAATTTGAAGACTTATTTTTTGTCAATATAATTCGCACTAGCATTTCTCCACTTTAGACATAGCTTGATCTCATGTAAATTTACATATCAAGCCTTTTACTACGAGATTGATGGCCACTTCTAACGTTCATATACCTGATCAATGCCGATCAAAGCACGGGCCTAGATCTAGCTGCCTTATCACATGTAACTATGCCAGCACAAGATCACTTGAGAGTTGTTGCTGCACCTGTGAAAGTGGTTCCGACAGTAAGCGAATGCTTCAAGAACTGGCAGGACTCCTTCTACGGTGATGTGATACTGCAATATATTTGGATGTTTGGGCTGGCAGCTTGTCTAGGCTAGCGTTAGGCTTTGGATAACGAGGCTTCAAGCGACAAACTTAGTCTAAGGATCGATCAGTTGAGTCGGTTCTTTTCACAGACTGAGTCCTGTTCATGTAACTAAATGGAGATAAGTCATGTGGCAATGCGATCAATACTTGTCAATGTATCAAAGTATGTAGCAGTGAAATCGTAGATGGAGCCTAATCTTAGGCATAAGCGGGTGAGACGGCTGACGGCTGGCAGCCTTGATCGAGTCTAACTGGGCAGCTGTCAGCAGATAAAAAAGTGCGTCACAAGACAATAGAATGACGAAGGTGGAATTGTCGAAGGCGCGGCAGTTGCTGTATTTGGCATTAGCTGGCATGCGCTTGCCTGATCGGTCCCCAAGCTATTATGTATTTACTATGCTATGATCAGCTATGCGTGAGGCCCTCTTTAAGCATCCCAAACTAACGCCTAAATCTAGCCTTTTAATCGCAGCCCAGCCGAGCCTAGATTCCGATCAAATCTTGGCCACAGCGACGATATCTACAAGATAAGAATCACAAGCAGAGTTACATTTGAAACAAAAGTAGCAGCAGCAGCAGCAGCAGCCTAATCGACAGCCTCGCAGGCGCCCTTTCCTTCCAATCCATCGCTTCAGTCCTCGTCTATTACCGCCAACGCACACAGATTCCTGGGTCGGCCCCTATTGTGCGCATTTGTGCCCGCCGCTTAACACAAAATCGCCATTGGAGCCATTCACAATCTAGCTTCTACGTTAGAAGACTTCGTTTGTGTGGAAGAAAGGCTGGCGATACGATGGCTGCGATAGCCTGCGACTAAGATAACGCACCTGATATTGTTTGTTTATCCGTGTCTAGTATTATATTCTCCTTCCCTTCTTCCTTTCTCTTCCCTTTTCTCTTTCTTCTTGTTGCGCGTTGGAAGTCTGAAAGCAAGTACCCGACCAAGCGTCTTCTTCTCTCAGCCCATCCCCTCATGATGCCGTCCTCTATTGCCGGCTCGATAGACTCGCTGCCTTCGTCGCCAACCGCCTCGATCATGTCATGGCAGCTGGCGTCCCCGCGGGCGCGCGCCGTTGCTTGCACGCGAATCGTATCGTTCGTGGCCGCTGTGCTGACGTCACTATGCGCCGGCTCTATTACTGTCTTCTCACTGTACGGCCATATCTTCCAGGAGCGCCTTCACTACACTCAGCTTCAGGTCAACGGCGTGGCCATCGGCAGCTCCATCGCCCTCTACCTCCCCGTTTCCGTGCTCGGCTACGTTTGCGACCGCTACGGTTCTGTGCCATTGTCGCTTCTGTCTGCCGTGCTATTTGGTGTTGGCTATGGTCTGGCCGCCGCTGTATATCGTTACGTTGATAATGTGGCCCAGCTGGGCTCCGGTAGCGGCCCCGCGTGGTCATACAGCGTCATGATATTTGCCTTTGTCTGTATCGGAGTCGGCACGTGCGCCATGTACCTTTCAGCTGTGGCCACCTGCGCCAAGAACTTTGGCCGGGGCAAGCACCGTGGACTTGCGCTCTCGTCACCTATCGCTGGCTTTGGTCTCAGTGGCATTTGGCTGAGCCAAGTTGGCACCCGGTTCTTCAGCACCACAAGCGGCATCATGTTGCCTGCTGAGCTGGACGTATACCACTACTTTATCTTCCTGGGAGTCTTGCTGACCGTAGTTGGCATTGCTGGCGCCTTTGCGCTGCGCGTGGTCGACGAAGATGACCTCATCGAAGAAGCTGTCGAGGAGCTTGAGCGCAGCGGATTCTTGGATCCTCCGCTACTGTCCCGTAGCGATAGTTCTGCCATGGACTACGGCTCGATTCACTCACACATTGACTCGGATGTTGAGGAGGACTCCCTGCTAGAGTCACAGCGCAAGAAGGACTGGGTTCTTAACACCGAAACCAAGAGTTTTTTACAAGATCGCACCATGTGGCTCTTTGCTATTGGCTTCCTCCTCATGATCGGACCCGGAGAGGCCTTCATCAACAACTTGGGTACTGTCATTTCTTCGCTCAACTCGGCTGGCTTGGTTGACCCTACCACCGCTTTCCGCCCAACTTCACCTGCCACACATGTGTCGATTCTCAGCATCACAAGTACGGCGGCGCGTCTTATAACCGGATCGTTGACTGATCTCCTTGCGCCGTCTCCAGCCCACCAGCATATTCAACTTGAGGGCTCAGCAACTCTGATGCGCCCTAACTCGCGCTTCTCGATCTCCCGCATCGCCTTCCTGCTGACTTTTGCTGGACTCCTTTCGATCGGCCTTCTCGCGCTGGCTTCTGGTGCTATCCAGGAGCATGGAGAGCGTTTTTGGATCGTGTCATCCCTTATTGGTGCCGGCTACGGCGCTGTATTCAGCTTGACACCTATCATCATCACCATCATCTGGGGCGTGGAGAACTTTGCCACCAATTGGGGCATCGTAGCCATGCTACCTGCCCTCGGCTCGACCTTCTGGGGTCTTGTCTATTCGGCCGTTTACCAGGCCGGTGCTGAGAATACGCCTGGCCTGGGCGGCGCTGAAAAGTCAATATTCTGCTATGGCGTTCAATGCTATGCGCCGACCTTCTGGGGCATGACGGCCACAGTCTGGGTAGCGAGTGGTCTCGTGTTGTTGGCCTGGAAGGGCCGTGGTGGCTGGGCTGAGCGTGGTATCGTCATTTAAGCACCATATCTCATATCATAGTTGGAATTGGAGTCTAGACGGACTGAACCGAGGCCGCACGATTTTTTGTATCTCATCTCTGTCTGTTTTTCTGCCGAACATAGTATATGCATCTTTTATCTTATCCAGTTTACTGGTCCTTCTCTATTTCCAGATCTTGTTCTTGTTGCGTTTGATTCATTTCATGTCATGATTATTCTCCGGCGTTTTTATTCGTTTGGGCCATTTTCCTTTACAATAATTTCCTATCATCTAGTTTCACCAAATTGCAACATGGGTTCTTGTTTTGTTTTCTGTTTACTTTGTTTCTTATTTCGTATACACTCTATTATACCAGATATCCTATTTATCATTTGTCATCAATACAATCCGTGTTTATGCTTCATCATAAGTATCCCACCAGTGCCGTAAATGTGCTGTATTACACCATGGAAACTGTTTCAAGTCAGTATACCACCACCTCTGTCCTGCCAAAGGCCGATCGCTTTCGTATTTATTGAGAGATCCGCCCTCATATGTATGATTCTTGACGCCCACTAAAAGTATATGAACTCCAAGTGACGGCTCAAAATCCGTAGGGTCGAGGAAAACCGTCAATCGTACAGGTGTAGAACATGATGGATCGACGAGTCGGACAACGCGCTGAAGCGGTGCCAAAGGAAGACCTGACTCGATGGGACCAAGTGAGGTGACGATGGCTAGCACGTTACAGGTCCAATTACGTTTATACGGCAAGTAAGGAATGGAACCGAGTGGTGTAAGCTTGAGTGGGTGAGAGATGTCGTGCCATTTGTGGAAGAGGGCAACGGGATGGATTCCGGGAGCTATGGCACAGTCGACTGTGGGTTTATAAGAGGGATCTGGTGGTGGAACTAGGCGATTTATGGCGACTTGAGCAGCGGCGGGGGGAGAAACAGAGATATCTTGTGGTGCATCAACATGTGTAGTTGCAGTCAATGATGGCGAGCTGAGCGGATCAAAGAACGACTCGTTAAACTGCATATCGCTTAAGCTAATAGAGGACGCAGATGGATCCTCAGGACGAACTTGCCGTGGGGTGAGTTCCTCGGCAACTGTATCTACGTCATCTTGCATATCTTCATGTATCGTACCCCATTTCCCGATTACTTCTAACCTCTCAACATCAAGGAAAACTAAGACGCGTCCCTCCTCCTCGGCCGACGCTTGCCCAACCACGATATCAAAGCGACTAATGTCCACGATACTGCCAATCACTATGTCTCCCTTCTTGACTAAGTCGTGTAGCGGGCGCCGTATGAGAGCTTGAATACATAGCTTGCCGTCGCCAAGAAGTAGGCGGACGGCTGGGAGGGCTTTGGTGGGTAGGTCAAGATACTGTAGTTCTTCGACCACGAGCATTAGATGTGTGAGCGCGAGGCCGTCATCACTTAGTAACGCGCCGAGAATAGGGCGGACGGCAGATTCTGCAGCTGTAGTGGACATGATAAGGCGGTTCCTCCGAACACTGAACCGACTCCCCTTTAACCCTTTTCAGTTTCCTATTTTTAAAGTAGAGGATGCTAACAATTGGAATAGATGGTTAGATAGTGTGAAGGCGATTTGGGTGATGTGCTATTTAGGTTATAAATATATTGAAAGTGTGGAAAGATAAGGAAAAAAGGTTGGAAAAAGAGAAGCTTTGGAAGTGTTATTTCGCCTTACATTACATTTGTGCTATAAATAAGCCAGGCATAAAATGGCGGTAGAAAATGCAATCGCCAATGATACTCGACAAGTTACACGGACTTGCGAACTTTAGATAAATGTGGGGTTTGAATGGCCATATCGGACCGAGGCGGAAGGAGCGCCGCCTCTTTGGGATGAATTTATAAAGTGGTGTCTGACCTCTCTCACTCGACTCTTTTGCTATCACTATTATAATTTAAACCATCATTCTCTACTTCTCCAAAACATGCCATTCGAACGCGAAACTGCAGTTGCCGTGGACGCTTTGCGTCAGGCCTCCCGTCTCAGCCTTGCTGTGCTTGCCTATACTAATAAGGGCGTGCATAGTAAAGACGACCTCTCGCCTGTAACAGTGGCCGACTTTGCCATCCAGGCCCTTCTCAGCACGACATTTGCGGTGCATTTCCCCACTGACGGTCTTGTGGGCGAAGAAGACGCTGCCGCGCTACGTGAAGACTCTGCACTATTGACCCGTGTCGTCTCTGAGCTACGCTCTATAGCTGACACCATGCCTAAGGACTCTCTTGCGCGTATTCCTACGCAGCCTGACGAGGTGTGTGCGGCCATTGATCGCTGCGGTGCTGGGTCGCCCGTGGGTGGACACCGTACGTGGGTATTCGACCCTATCGATGGTACCCATGCCTTTATCCGTAATGAGCTATACGCCATCAACATTGGTCTAGTGGCAGACGGCGCACAGCTCTTTGGCGCAGTCGGCTGTCCGAATCTCGATGCTGATGCTATCTCGGGCCCCATCACCAACGCCAGCGTCTCGAATACCAGCGGCAGTATCTTCACTGCCGTCAAGGGAGCCGGCGCCTACGTACAGCCAATGGAAGTGTCTTCGCCAGCCATTGCTCCACGTCGCCTACAGAAGCGCACGGAAGCGGTGGATCCTATCGTCTTGGTGGGCTGTGCTAGTATGCCAAAAAGCGCCCACGATGCCTTGCATCAGCGAGTGGCCGGGTCGCTGGGCGCATCGTTTCCGGGCAGTGACTTGATCTCGTGGGTCGTCCGCTATTGTGCTTTGGCGCTAGGAGCGGGAAATGCCGCTGTTTGGGTCTATTTGAAGCCAGAGCGCCGTAGCAAGATCTGGGATCATGCGGGCGCCCAGCTGGTGTATACGGAGACTGGTGGAGAGGTTACGGATACTCGTGGCCGGCCAATGGACTTCGCCGCTGGCCGCTTGATGAGTGAGAATTCTGGTATTTTGGCTGCTGATGAAGCTATTTATGATAAAGTCAAAACGAAACTCCATGCAGCAATGCGGGAGTTTGAGCGCAAAGAAATTGTGTAGAAAGCTAAGCGGGTGCAACATACTAATTACTTGTTGAATATATATCGTATTTTGAAATCAAACTAACCCTATAATATATATCTTTATAGCTCTACAGCTCCATATGATTGATGAATTTTTAAAGAAATAAATAAAAAAATCCTGTAATATTTATATAATACTGTGTGTGTAACCCTGATATGCATCATAAATCGTGATAATCGTTGTAGACTGTTTATGTGAAGCTTAAACATCCGTAGAATTTTCATCTTGACTTGTAAATACTTTGTACATACGCCGACTGATTGCTTGACCGACTGTCCCATCTGCCGGATCTCCTTCTCTGTTCTTAACTTTTCCTACGTTCTGTAGAGCCAACGGACCATTTGCTTTTAAACCATCGACTAACTCTGCTACCGTCTCCCAGCGCATCGTGATGCCAAATGCCGAGGGGGCAGTGACCCGTGTGATCTCCTGTAACATACGGGTCCACGTATCTGCTGCGTCTTCGCCAACTCGTACCTGCCCTGAAGTCATACAGAAGGTAGCGGCGGCGGCATTCTCGGCGTCGCGTGCGTGTCGATACGGCACAGTGGAGATGTGTTGTGTGAAGTTGACAACCCACTGGGCACTTTCTAGAGCCGAGAGAGTATGATGCACTAACGCGCCATGTATTACTTGGAGCTCGAGGTGGCCTTCTTCGATCTTGTCGTTGTCAACATAGACGGTTGGCGCTTTGGGTCGGGGTCGAGACGAGGTGGTAGAGGTAGCTACCTCTGTATCGGCGCTACCAGCATTCACAGCCGCGGCAAATTGGCGGTTTCGGAGCGCCGTATTATTCCGTTGCCAGATAGAGAGACCTTCAATGAGATACAGTATCTGGTAGCCTCGGAAATGTTGCGTCATGGTCGCCATGTGTGTCTCGAGAGATTTGCCGTCAGTGCCGAGCACATGATCGACGAACTCGGATGCTTCCATGACCACAAGTACATGCTTTTCTATATCGACATGGGGAACCACGGGCTCCCAGAAGCCAAGCTCGCTGTTGTACTTGCTGTTTACTTTGCGTTTCCAGCAAACTGTCTTGGATACAGGATTTTGGCGTATAAGTGTCGTGACTTTAACGTCTTCGAGAAGCGCTTGAGCCTGTGTGAGAAGTGTGTCGGAGAGATCACTTGAGAGCAAAGCGATCATTTCTGGTGTAGATGCCTTTTTGTCCGTGCGGATTTTGTTCACCTGAGCTAAGGCTATAGAATGAGCCTTTTTAGCTTTCTTGAGTTCTTGAGCTGCCGCACGTTCAGCAGCTACCCGTGCCTTTTCAGCGTCTTTGTTCGCCTTAGCTTCAGCACGAATTTGGCGTGAGTCTGCAGTCGTAGCCTTACTGGCGATAGTTGTTGCTGTGTTGGAGGTAGTCTGAGATCTTCTGGTAGCTGGCACTTGTCTTTTAGGACCAGATGGGTGATTTGACGTAGTTCTTGGTACTGTGGATTTTTGTGAGAATGAGAAATCATCATCCGAGTCAAAGCGGAAGTTTCCAACTAGTGGCGCCCGAGGCTTGATACGTTCAAGATCCGGCAAATCCTCCTCAACGTCCCTTCCGCGCATTACTACATCGTCTTCGTCGTCAGAGAGATCAATGACTGGAGCACTGAGACTAGTCTTGAGGGTTGTGCTCCGCCGACGAGTCGGTTCTGGCTCTGGCTGTGAACTGCTGAATATTTGATCGGCCATGTTACGAGAGGCAGAGGATCCCTTAGGAGCAGACGCCGTAGCTGCTGATATGACTGCTGGCAGCTGTGGTTTTGACGCTGACTTATTGGCAAGCGGCGGAAAGTTCCATGATGATGCTGCTCGGGAAGGAAATGTTGGCGATGATGACATGATTGGGTCAAAGTCTGTCGTTTTCTTTGTTACTGTCTTTGCTGGGACCAAAAGCGGCGAACTTGGTATCAGATCGATAGCTTTGGGTTTGTTTCCAGAAGTTGAAGGTTGATTCTTCTGTTTGTTTAAGATATGTAATGCTGGCAGCGGTGAATCTATCACATAGTCATCATATCGTTTTGGTGTTGACCAAGCTTCTCTAACGCGCCGAACGGGAGACGAGAGACGCTGCTTTTTCTGACCTGTCTTATCACCCTTCGCTTTAGCATTCAACTTTCGATCTACGCCAAATATCGAATCATCATCCCAGCCATCAAGGAACATAGATGGCTCGTCTGCTAGCTCGATAGGCTCGAGTTCCTTGCGCTTAGTGCTGATGCTCGTGGAAATTACACTACGAACAAAAGGTTCAACGCTAGTAGGCTTCGGATTCACAGGTTCACAAGAAATGGGAGAGCCTGTGATACGAGATGAAGTCGTATTCAAGCACTCAGTGGCAAAGGAATCTGGTGGCGATGACGAGAGAACCGTCCCTGGCCGAACTGTACTCGACCCTGGTGGATCTTTTGATGTAGAGTTAGATGCAGTGGTTTTGAAGCCTTGTTGACACTGCCGGGAACCACTTCGGCTGGTGTTGTCAACTGAGTGGCGAACGGAATAATGCCGTGGGATAGGCGGTGACGACGTGTCAAAGTCCTGCTGAGGCAACGGCTGTACAGGGCTGGATGAGACTAGATCAATAAAATCTGGCATTTCTTTCTCATTGAGTGGAAAAGATGACCTTAAGCATAGCATGTAGCAATATAGATTCGGCGCTCTCTGTTTGTCGTCATGTAGCACCATCTTTTAGTGTGGCATTGATAGCGCGTAAGGGCGTCAAGGGGCAATATCCAAGTAGGACACGAACTTGACACCAAGTCACGTGAGATTATTCGATCGATTGTGTAATTACTATGTACATACATGAGTGTTCATAGCAAAACGTCGTTACGGTTAAGGAAAGGAAGGAAAGGAAAGAAAAGAAAAGGTAAAAGCAATGCGAGGCTCTTAGTGACTAGATAAAATATTGAGATATGTACTTGTAGTCATGGCATTTAACTATGATTCTTACATCATTAGCCGGGGTATAGCTATGTAAGCACGATTTGAAGTAATGCTTTACTCAAAAGTCTAAAGTCGATAAACATGCACTTTTACAAGCAATAATATATACGCGGGGAATGAAACACTCATAAGTTTATTGCGTAAGTTTTCACTCGTTTTATTGCGTGTAATAGAACCAGACTGCCCATGTAGATATGCTGGATTTTGGTCAAGAATCTATGGGTTTTCACGTGCAGACTCGATCGAGACCTAGTGTAAAGATTAAAATTTATTGAACGATGAACGGGATAAGAAAAACAACATACAAACAATAAAACTATGAAGTGATATGAATATAACGATGAACTGAACTGGTAACAAGATCAAAAACCAAAAGGATACACTGAATAGAAAGAACAAAGGAAAGACTAGAAGACGAATGTAAAACAGAGACCGTAATCTATCTCTTATCTTGAAGCCTTCTTCACGCCATTGATTGACTTGGCAACTTCAGTTGAGCCTACTGCCATCTTGCCGAATTGCCACTCTGGCAAGGTGATACCAGTCTGTTCATTGATTGTCGACATCAGCGGCGGCAACATCTGGTAAACATTGCGTACAGTATCGATGCTCGGGTTTGCCATCTGGCCATTGCCTCCGTTGGCCGCCGAAGATCCTCCACTGCCACTCTCACCTGTAGTCCATACGCTAATCTTAGGTTGCATCTCCTTGACTGCCGTGGCATTGGCATTGGCCAATGAAACCAGCGTGCCCTCCTTGACCATCATGTACTGTAGTAGACCCGCCGGACCGCCAAAGGCCTGAGCCATCTTTCCATAGGCGTCAGCCATGGCAGACATACCTGCGGCTTCATGTTCTATTTTGGTTAACTCAGCCTCGGCGTGCTTCTGGGTAGCGTAAGCATTGGCATCTGCCTCGGCGCGGATCTTATAGGCAGCAGCATCAGCGCTCTTTGTGACGAGGTGGAAGTCAGCGCTGGCAGCCGCATCGGCCGAGGTCTTAGTCTCATAGGCCGTAGCATTAGTCTCGAATTCCCTGCGCTGGAAAATGGCGCGCGCATCAACTTGCACTTTGTATGCGGCAGAGTCGGCGGCTTGCTGTTGCGACTCGCGTAGAATGGTCGCCTTGACGACATCGACAGCACGTAGTCTTTCCAACTCAGCGTCCTTGCGCTTCAGCTCGACATCGCGCTTCAGCATCTCATCACGAGCCTCGGTGGCACGGCGGGCTTCGATGCGGGAGATCTCGACGTCGCGAGTCAACAACGTGCGCTTCGTATCTAGCTTGGCCTCGGCTTGCGCACGCTCAATGTCACGCTCTGTCTTCTGTACGGCTGTGTCGGCGTTGATCTTGGCGATCTCACGGTCTTGCTGACCCTTGCGTTCGGCTTCTCCAACGTTTCCGCGGAGTTGAGCTGAGGCTACATCGATACGGGCTTGGTTGGTAGCACCTTCGTGTGCCTTGCGTGAGAGCGACTCAAAGTACACGCTATCTGGTGCGTCGCGCAGTTCTTTGACATTGGCGTTATAGATGCGTAGGCCGAACTGGTCTAGCTCGGATTGGATGTTCTTGTGGATACGCTTCTTGAACAGCTCTCGCTCAGTGAAGATCTCCTCGATTGTCATGCTGGACACTAGTACTCGCACTTCTCCCTCAACGATCGACTTGATCTTCTGCTCTACTGGGTTCAGGCCCTGCCGCCGCTGCTCTTCACTCTCTGCCAGCAGCACTGCATATCTATACAGTGAGCTATTGGCCCCGAGCTTTGGTTGGACTGGCTGGCCCTCAAAGTCCAGATCGGACTCGGCGCCGGGCACCCATGGACCAACGGTGAACACTACTGGAAGCAAGAACTGCAGCTTCTCCTTGGTCATAGCCTGCAGGTTCATGGCATAGTCGTGGGGCTGGATGCTGTGATAGAAAAGTAGAACAAGGAAACCGTATTAGTGAACTTGCTTGTATCTAGAATATGGAAATACAAGTAGTAGTTAGTTTGCTTACCTGAAGCGGCGGCATTTCTGGAATGGCATAACCCAGGCGGCCTTGACGATCTTGATGTCATTCTTGATGCCCATGCCAGTAATGGCAAGATATTCATCGGGGGCGGCAATATTGTATGACATGATGAAGAATGTGGGAAAGTGCGTTGTAAAATAAATGTAAGATGATGCTATATCTGGTTTCAATGCGTGCGTTGCTGTCGAATAGTAATGGTGATTTCTATCGAGCTGTAAAAGACGAGAAGATGTTGTATTTATATCAAGTTTATCACGACATAGTCACCCGATCCTTACTACATAGAATTCAGATGTTGGCTGTTGCCCGACCAGATGCATGACGAAAGGCCTATAGATGCCGCCCAGCTTAGTAGACTGTCTACATACATACATATGCATATGTATAATGTATGCCGTTGTAATAAGCATACTGTTTTCATATGCATTTACAACTACATGTACATCGCATGCCAAACTTTGTGTAATTTGGCAGTGTCTGCCTCATTACTCAAAGTATATACATTGTATAGAGCTCTCCAATCTAGCTTAGATCGCCCTGAATATGACATAAAGACGCTGTTGTCATGCCCTGGACCCTGAAAGAGACCTTGAAGCATGTGCGTTGCTAACTGTGTAAGTGCACCGAGAATTCCATATTGGGCGACCGATGTTAGAAGATTAAACTTGATAAACAGGGCGCTCTCTCTAGCAGGGCAAACCGGATGCTCTAAATTAAGATTCTTCGGTAGACCAAAAAAAGAACTTATGTTGTGATCCATCAACGTTACACCTTATTTTTTCAATCTCTTTCTTTCAGTCACCGATATGTCGTCAAGAGGTTTCGCCTCGTTTTTCTCATTCATAATAATGTAGAGATGATTCTACATAACTAAACACAATATATTCTTAAAATTGTATGTAGAAAGCATCCTAGATGAAGGAGTGAGGCTGAACAGAGTCGAACGCCCGGCTTACCCGCACTTTTGCTATCCTCCAATGATACCTGCAGGATATCTATTGAATGCATGGTGACACTCTCGACAATGAGACTTGATGAAGGGAACTTTGAGCCCAAGTAACTAGTGCAAAAGAGAGAGACAGATTCTAGACTATCATCCTGAACGTGTAAATGTCTTCGTAGCTAATGATAGGAAATATCATGTGATTCAGGTATGGGCAGCAGGGAAACTACCACTTGCTCGCTTCATCTCCCCGTTAGAATCGGGCAATTGCTGACGTTTCTATAATAGCTACACATAAACACGCATATCATTGACATTAGAATCCTTTTTAAATTCACAAAAAAGCCTGGAATATCTCTCACAACCGCACTTCAATACAATCCTAATATCAAAGTGTATCACCTTCCAAATATTCTTTCTATCTATCTTCCTTTTCCTATAATCCACCTAATTAGTATCAATATGGACTCTCTCCCGCCCGCCTACTCTGCGCCTGCATCAGCCAGCGTACTCACTGACCCTATTGCGACCCTACTAGCCCAGCTTCCGTCTCTCATTACCCGCTCCTCCGAAGTACACACACGGGCACAAGCCGCCGATGATTTAGCTCTACTTCCGAGTCTAGTAGAGCCCGTGGCCGAACTACTCCATCACCTTGCCGGCTTATCTGCCATCCCAGTTACAGCAGAGTTGACGCTTGTGCCAGATGCCGCAGTCGACAGTTCGTGGGTTCTAGCTAATGACGATCCACTGTTTAATATTGCTGTGGCAGATGTCCGCGCTGGAAAGGCTGATAAGAAGCAAGAACAGCAACAGCAAAAACAGTCAAGTAAAGCAACAGCTGGTGAATCGGTTGTATGGCTTCGTACTATCTTGCCGCCCGGCCCCGTCTGTGCATTGCCTAGTAGGTCGAAGGGCAAAGCGCCCGCCATAGACGAAGATGACATCAACGACGGCTCGCTGCTCTTCTGGGACGACCCCAGCATGGCTTCTCGTCTAGCTACGTTGATGCAGCCCGCAGAACCAGCTAAGAAACCACCTGTTACAGCTGCCCCTTCTGATCTCACCATCACACAATCACCACCCAAGAGAAATGCTTGGACATCAATATTCCGCAAATCTCGCAACGTAGCCTCAAGGACAGCCAAAGTAATTGAAATGACCCAGCAAAATGAACCTGAGAGGAGCAGCTTGATGTCCGTCCGGCCTGAGATTATCACGTTTCGCAGACAGAGCGAAATGGGTCTTTGGGAAAGCACATCGGGCTATGGGCTCGTGGTCAGAATAATGATTAAGGCGCCTGTCAATTGAAACGTACAGATATCTCCAATAGAAAAGAAAGCGCGTTTGGCACCATGAAATATTATGACATTAGATGTGATTATGTGTCTTATACTATAGAGCAACTGTCGAACTCCGTTCCAGCTTTGGTCTATGTTCTATGACTAGTATTCTTTCAGCCTCTAACCAAACCTAATCCCCGCACTAGGATCCCAAACAGCACGGACTGGCTGTTTCTGCTGTTGCTGTTGCTGTTGTTGCTGACCAGAGACATCCTGAGCCTCGCTAGAAGTAGCTCCCGGCGCCGGCGTACGTGTTGGTGCTACCGGCAAACTGGAGAATGTTATTCCCATATCCGGTGTCCACATTGTCCGTGCCCCAGGCTGGGCATTGGGGTTCACAGTAGCCCAAGCGGGAAGGCCGGTCGGTGCTGTATGGGCCGGTGGAGCAGGAGACACCGAAGGAACAGACGGCAGACGTGGCTGCTGCTGCTGTTGGGGTTGGTGTTGTGGCTGCGTAGCTACAGGGGCTGGCAGCGGGTCTGGCTGTTCTTCATAGTGGCTGACGGGGTCTTCGTAGACTGATTCGTCATACATAGTAGAGTGCTCGTTCATTGATACATTTGAGTGAACTGACGGTCCGGCAACGGATACTTCGTGCACCAGGTCAGGCTCAGCAATCAGCTCGGGTTCTCGTCGGTTTGGTGATGTTGCTATCAATGCAGCATGCGGGCCAATGGCAACAGGAGACATGTGCTGCTGCACGATAGGCTGTTGTGTATGGATTTGCTGTGAATGGCGTATATGGTTGTTGTATTGTTGTTGCTGTTGGGCTGGTGGCGATGATATCCGTGTTCGTTCTAGCGGTGGCAGTAGAATCTCTCTAAAGAAGAGCACAAAGGCGTGTTAGCTTACAGAATGCTCAGCCTCGGGTTGACGTTGAGACAACTTACTCTTCAAGGCTCTGGGCATCCAATCGACGGTCGTTTGCCCAAGTCTTAGCCTGGTCACGGAACATGGCTCCCACAATCCGACTTAGATCGTTGTAGAATTTGCGGCCGGCCTCGGCATTCTCCATGATTTCTTTGTACTTGTCATACGCACTGTTGAGTTTCTGAAGGACTTCCTCGCGTTCTTTGCCGCCCTTATCGCCGAAAAGCCGCTTCTGCCTCTCAAACTCACGGTTGACCCGCGATAACTCGCTGACGATGCGGTTCTGTTCTGCGCCGTCGTTTGTCAAAGAGACGAGTTCTGCCTCGTATGTCGTGTCCAGGCGCTTTTCTAGGAACTCGTCAAAGGTGGTAGCCTCCAACTTGATTCCTGGATAGGCGCGCTCTAGCCTAGACGCTTCACGGACCAAATCACTGCGGATGTCGTCAACCCGTGCCTTTTCACGTAGTATCTCAATCTTCTTACGCCTTCGTGACTGGAGTCTTTGGACATCGTTATATGCACTGCGTAGTCGGCCTAACACTGTGCGCATCTCTTCTGGTATCTCAGTCCGGCGGCTCGATGGCACGTAGTCGAGCAGTACTCTATCAGAACCAGCGAGTATTTGTAGCTGGGATTTTATACCGGCAAATTTGGTGCGGACTAGCTTGTCACTTGGAATACTAGCCGCAAAGTAGTTCTCGATTTCCCCCATACGCTGCCAAAGCTTGTGACCCTGTTCGTCAGTACGACTACTTTGACGTACCCATTGGTCACCGTATGTACGCCGCATGCGTTCATCATCTTCCTCTTCGCACACCAGGATATGCTTGCCCTCCTCAAAGATTGCTAGGTCGGCTACTACTAGCTTATCGATATCATCAAAACTACTTTCCACTCGATTCACGGCGTTGGTCTGTCTAACTTCTTCCGCTCGTTGAATCAAGCTTGGTGGTAGACCTAATGGTTTCTCTAGCGCTTGGAGAGAGCCCGGAAGACCTAGTGAATCTAGGGTTGCGTTGAGATTCTCCGATAATACATCAAGAGGCTCGATGATATCTTTGTTAACTAGACGATCTCGGCGCTCTTCGTATATGGAGACTGCTAGGTGTACACTGAATGGCACAAGTTTTCCGAATAACGGAAGTCCAAATTCTGCGTTTTCACCCAAAAAATCACACGGGCTCGATACTTCAGGAGGACATTTTGCCGAAGCCATATTTGCCCGTTCAAGCTCCTTCAACTCTGCTCGTGTAGGCACCGGCTCTAAAACGCAAGTCAGTATGCGACTCATACCTCACGCAACGAAACAACACCCACATGTAACTTACGAAGATATATAATATCATTATCCCTCTCTGCGCGTTTAAGATCTTCCTCCACTCTACGTCTTAGGCCATTGAGATCTGTAATAACAGATTTCTTAACATAGCCACCTTTAGTCTCCCGTAGGCCATCGCTAACGCATGCCAAGGCTTCCCTCAGTCTGGCCACCTCATCACCGTATTTTTTTTTCTCGAGGCAGTCACAGGCTGCGCGATATTGCGCAGCAGCAGCAAAATGATATTTTTTAGCGCTCATATGGTGGATCCACTGTGAACTGATGGCATTACTTTTCATGCTTGCCTCGGCGGCATCACGATACAGATCGGACACACGAATGGCCAATTTGGCGATTATGGCATCTTTATAGCCATCTGTTACGGCCTTCTGCCAGAAACACTCTTGGGCTTGGGCTAGACATAGTTGGGCGAGGGAGTTGAGTGTCGTGTCGTCCATGTCTTCTGGTGGATCGGACATTCGCAGCGTCGGTAGTACTTCGGTACGTATATGTTCCAGCACGCCAGCAGTCTGACTGAAGTAGACTGCGGCCGTCTTAATACCTTCGGGTGTACTGCGTGACGTTGAATCGGCTAGGTGACAATATAATGCGGCGAGGTTATATAGGACGTTGACAAGCTCGTACTTAAGGTTATTACGCACGATTGGTCGATCAGAGCTTGGGCCAAAAGCTTGGTACCAGGGAAAGTCAACGCCAATCTAGAGATAATCAAGGACAATAGTAGTTAGTATCGTGGTCAATTAAGTGTGACATAGGGATAGAAGAGAAATCTCACGTCGATAGGAAACTTGGCCCCGATCCAGACTAGCTGTGCTGCATAGGCCTGGAGCTTCATGATGCCGCTCTTATGGGCTTCGCGCACATTCACGGCATCGCGTCGCAAGGAATCGATGATATGGAGGTCATTCCGGAACATGTCCGGATGCTGGTCATATTGTGTGTTGATGTATTGCCGGATGGCATCGGAATATGTCACGTGTGCGCCGGTACGAAAAGGCAGGATAAGCGTGGACGGAGAACTTGAAAAAGGGAAGGGATTACAGTTAGATCAAGAGCTAGCTAATAGGCAGAGGAAAAACAAACCTAGACATTATGGCGTATACATTTCAGAATACAATTTGTTGATGCCTAATGCCTAAAAATGATCGAACACCCAAGATGATGGGCTAAATTTTGAAATGGTATGAGTTTAAGATTGATAGTGGAATAAGTTTCATTTGCATTCAAGATAGGAAGGAGTTGACTTTTGCTTGATTGAGCTTCTGCTCAGATTATGAGCAAAATCCAACGGCTAAAATACAGCAAGAATACAATGATGACGCCAGTCGCGTATGTACAATTCTAGCAACTTCTGTTTTGGAGTAGTTTACTTTAGGTTTAGCGGGGGAGGGGCGATCAAGCTCCCCACTTAAAACAAAATGGCATCGATTGAGATTGTATATAGCCAACCCTAATAATAAACCCTATATTCCGATGTCATCATGTTCTTCTTACAAGCTTCTTGATGTTTCCTCCTTCACGAGTAAGAAACCTTCTGATCTACTGGGTATGTGCTAGCGACCGGAGCAGAGCCAGCTGGGGCGAATCCTGGAGTAGTCGGTGGGCTAGTCTCCCGTGACGCTGGGCTAGTCATATCTGCCTTCTTCAAAGCATCAAGTAGCTTAAGTGCACTCTGAGGCCAGGAAAGTTTCTGCGCGCCTTCAGACTCTCCACGGATGATCTTGTCAACGCCTAGTGGGCGACCGTAGAAAGCGGCATTAGCCTCCTTGCGCTCGACAATGACAGTGCCATCAACCTGCACACCAGCATAGAAGCCCTTGCTCTTAACGTACGAGAAGACAGGCTTTAGAGCACCCACATTCTCCTTCTTCGATTGGCCCTGCTTCAGATTTTCGCTAGAGAGCGCAGTCGCGCCGGGGGAGCCCACACCTGCGCCGACATGTGTTGCAGTTGCAGAAGCAGCTGCAGTCATAGTTGTGGGTGTGCCCGGCTTCAGTTCCTCCGATCCGCTTTCGCCACGAGCACCGGCTCCAGCACCAACCTGAGCACCACCACCAGCTCCGAAGGGGCCAGCTGCTACGGCGACTTCGGGGCCGAGACTTACGCGAGTGCGCAAAAAGGCAGCTAGAGCAGCGGGGCTGTTAATAACAAGCACACAGTCGTAAATCTCTAGGCCGATGAGGAATCCACCGCCGAGAGAGGCGACTTGAATTCCAGAAGGAGGACTCCAAGTACCGTCAGGCAGGCGAGCTACTAGAACACCGGAGCCAGTAGTTCCGGCAACTTGGAAGCCAGCGCGCACAGCAGTAAAGACGACAATTCCGACAGCGTTGGAGATGACCTTGGAAGGAATCTTGATCAGAGCCTTGTTCTTTTCCTTCGTTGGCTTGCCATCAGGGCCCTCGACAGGCTTGTCGACGACGACGCCGCTCTCTGTAATCACATATATTAGTCGTTATTCAAGTTGTTAGAAAGATATAACTATATACATACTTGTAAAGCTGAACAATATTTCAGCTGCCTTGTCGCATTCCTTGTCCAAGGTCGTAGGGAGGAAGCTTTGGACACCCATCTTATTTGCAAAGTTGTTGATAGGCTGCGCGGCCTTTTCACCGAATTGGTGTAGTTTCTTTCCCCATTTCGAGAACGATGATCCCTTAATTTCAGCAGCATCTTCTTTTGCTAAATGCGCCGTAGTAGAAGCGACAGGAGGAACATACGGATCAGGAATTGGGTTTTCGGGAGTGTGAATGGCCCCAGCAATAGGAAGAGCAGCAGCTGCGGAAGAAGCAGAGAGCTGTGACGTAGCGGTTGATGGGATAGGATGGCCTTGGAGTGGGTGTGTCTGCGCTGCCTCAGCTGGATTGTACGCTGGAATGCCGGAGCTATACGCAGGCGGGCCTGACTTCTCTGGTGGGACTGCACTGGACGAACCACCTGCGGGCTCTTGGTATGGAGGTGGGCCACCGGCTGATGATAAGTAGTATGCTGATTCACTAGCAGCCTCAGCAGCCTTAGCTTCAGCGGCGCTCATGGGTTGTTTCTGATGGGATTGCGGGGGTCCCGGGGGAGGGGGAGGATAGTATGTGGAGTTGGTAGACGGCTGAGCTTCCGAAGACTCGGCAGGAGGGGGTGGAGGGAAATAAGGGACGCCGGCCTCGGCAGCCTTCTTAGCAGCAGAATCAGACATGATGAGAATATTTTGGCTGGTGATAGTCTGTACGATACTTATTAAGTGGAATTGGTGTTTGTAATGTAATAACAGGTAATCTACGAGGATGAGGGGCAGCAGCAAACAGACTATTTATCTATGCTGCATCTACTGATGACGTCCTTTCGCTTTAGAGATATCTGAACAAGCATTGAACCACTTATTAAGAATATAACATACATTTCCACTCATCAATGCAAGCAAAAGCGGTTAGCCGGCACATAGAAAATCCACATGCTAGTAAACTATGAGCTGCTCCCTCCAATACCATTCCCAAATTTCGACCTAGTTGTGGCGTGGTCGTTTGCCTCTGCCTACGCGGGCCATCTCTAGAACCGGGCTCGTGGAGTTCTCTATTTGTAAACTCGCATGCTCTCGCTTACCAGATACACAAGAACTCAATAATGACTCTGGCGGTACCCGCGTATTGCGTCGATGCAAGGCTGGTTGTGGTATACTGGCATCAGACATGCTGCATGATGGGTAGCTTCGCCTCACTCAAACGTCATTCTGCGGTCCTGGCGCGCTTTTACTAGACTCAGGTTAGGCAGTAGGTTCAGAAGCTTGGGTACAAGGGCTTAGGTAACGGAGTGGGATTTAATAACCCTATTGATAGAACTATTAGGGTCCAGACTAGGCTCAAAGGAGCCCCTCCTTTTATCCCACCAAGGAATTATTTCATTTTCCATAAACCCTAGCATTGATAATGCTTGCTTCCTTTAAGAGACAGATTCCACCAGACACCATCGTAGGCTACACTACGCTTATTGATTTGCGGGCTTTAGGATGGCGAGCTCCGACCTCCCTAGCAGCACCGGAGACTTTGTTTGTTTTGGACATACTAGAAAACGCTGGTAGTCTCTGGCTTATCTCTGAAAGGGCTCGGGGTTCCGATTGGTTGTGTGTGATGGAACGTACTCGGCTAGGCTACTGTGAATGATTGTAATTAGGTACAGTAATAAATGGGAATGGGATGCCCAGGTTGCGTTTCTTAGTGCAAGCTGGACCCTCAGCTTTCTAAAGCAAACAATTAGCAAATAGTGCCTTGACAAGCCCGCAGCCTCAAGAATCTTGCCGTCCGCTTTGTAAAAAGCTTCTTTTACTATTTATATATACTCCTGTTATACTAAAATATAGTTAGGCATTCAAATTATTCATTACATACGAGCCATACAACCAGTCATGACTACCATCAACACCGCTAACCCTAATGATGACGACCTAGCCAAGCCCCGCATCCTTTGTCTACACGGCGGCGGCGTCAATGGCGAGATCTTCCGCATGCAAGCACGGTGCTTCATTACCGCACTGGCACCGTATTTTCGGTTCGTCTTTGTCGACGCGCCGTTTGAATGCGCGCCACACTACGCCATCCTCGAAGTCTATGGAGACATGGGCCCGTTCCGCCGTTGGCTGCGCTGGCTACCGGAGCACCCCGAGCTCACGGCCGAGAAGACATGTGACCAGATCACGGCGGCTTTGAATGGCGCTATGGCCGCCGATCTGGGAACGGGACCCTGGGTTGGACTTTTTGGCTTCAGCCAAGGCTCTAAGCTGGCATCTAGCATCTTGTTTACTCAACAGGCGTTGCGCGAAACCCTAGGCCGCCGGGCTACGCGGTGGGATTTCCGTTTTGGAGTCATGATGGCTGGATCGGCGCCGCCTGTTAGTCTCGACATGCGCATTAAGCCGCCACCGGGCATAGATACGGCAGACAAGCTGGGATTCTCCTTTGATCACTGGCCCGATGTGCCAACGGGAGACACTGATGAGCCGAGCAGCCATTTGATCCGGACACCGAGCATTCATATCCACGGTCTTCAAGATCCCGGCCTACCCCGACACCGTGTGCTCATGGAAAACTACTCGGAGCCTGGCTCCGCACAGCTCATCGAGTGGGACGGAGATCACCGCGTTCCAATTACTCGGGCAGAAGTCGAAGTTATGTCCAACGCAATTCTAGCAGTGGCTGAGAAGACGGGAGCTTTGCCACCTAGCCCCGATGGACCGAGAAATGTCCAGACCCTTTTCTAGGCGTGTCAAAAGCTGAGAGAAACCAGGCCGACTGAAAGATGAGAAGTGCATCGCCATGTTTCCTTTAGGTTCTCTATAGCGTCCTGAGGCTCAAATACCCATGGTCTTCCCTACCGGCTGTTCTATTTTTCGCTACTTTGCCCTCTTTGTTTCGAAGCCATAGCTTAGTTTGCCCATGTACGACCTTCCTGGTTCCAGTAGCAAAGCGACGTTAAGAAAAGTTACTCCTAGAAAACTCTAAAAATTTTTCAACATAATATTCAACATAATTCGGCCTAATATCGCTATTTTTTAGATATTCTATAAGTTTTCTCCGTTTTTCAAGCCAAATTCAATGCTAAAAAAGCTCTACTTCTCCCGTGATGACCCCAAGAAGATCAGTGAGACTTAAAATAGAAGAATGAAAGAAGATAGCATCCATATCATAACACCGATGCACTGTATTGACTCAAAGACGATTGCAGAGCCCGCAGGATCGTGAGATCTGAATTGTGTGGACCTAGTGGGCAAGTTTTGATGCTGTGTAAAGAATAGAGGGATAAATAGCAGCAGGACAGGGACTAGGGCTTCATTCTAGTGCTTGGTGCTGGATGATGAATACGGAATTTAGAACGGACCGCGATATATTAGCACAGCTAATTCTATGGGGGAAGCATTCCTTCGCATGTTTTCTCCTTGTTTGTTTTTTCTGTTAGGCTGAGAAGAGATCACGCAAGCATGTACAAAAAACCTTTGGTCCGTAATGGAAATGAAAATAAATTTTCCGTTTTGCTCTTGGCGGCCATGATGGATGGCGCCATCTGCTCTGGATATCATTGTGCACTTTTTTTTTTAGTAATTCTTGACTGGCTGGACTTTGAGCACGTCTTTGTCGGCTGTTGGATGCAAATCACTAGTGCAGCTTTGCCTTGTTAATATGCTGATATTTGTATGCACATATATATATATATATATATATATATACATATGTCTGTAGAAAATGATGGAGTAAGATATGTATGTTGGATCATCACTACTAGTACATCAATGTGCTTGTTCCCTAATTGAACCAAAACGGCCACCTGACCTTGATCTAAACGGAGCAATTACTCTTAGGCACTTCATGATGCAGGCATATCAAGCAAATGCCTGCCCGCCACGTCTTTGGCCCCTTTTACAGGCCAACAAAGGCTGGTAACGAGCCATTGAACTATCACCCTCTCTCCATTGATGATCTGCAGATATGCCTATAGAACATTATTTTACAGTGGTGTCTTTCAGGCTTTGCAGTCCTGGCGTTGTGGACCGGCGACAATATCATGCAGAGTATCAACGGCATTGATCCCCTCTCGTCCACTCCCTCGTCCACTGGTCTCGCCTAAGCAGATGTGCCCAGTAGCATGGCCAACGCATCTTTGTCTCATTATAAGGCCTGTCTGCAGATGACTATCTGTAGCTGCAATGTATATGTATTCACTATAGTCTGCGACCTGTCACCCTCTAGACATCTGCAGATTGGCCTTCATGCATTCAGCCGCTGTAAGAACTGCCACCTGGCGTATTCGTATAGCCAAATTTTGGGTTGATAGCGTTAGCACTGTTCTCTTCATCAGAATGCGGTGGTTGACGGAGGTGGAGGATCAGATAGCCGGCCTGGATCCAGCCTGTTTGCTAGAATTCAGCGTTCCGTTTTATAAAGGTGTCTATTTGAATTTGCCTAAAATCAGCCCATCATGTGGCCGTTTGCCCCTCTGAAAATATGAAAGAAAAGCCATTGGCCTCTGCTAGTGAGTCAATTGGATTATACTGCTGATTCTTCATGATCAATGAGCCTTTTGTGACTCTAACTTGCTCCAATGGACGAGGATGGCGATGGCAAAAGAGATGGTGATAATCAAAGCTATCGATCCATTTCCATTTTTACTTTTAGGCTTGGCAGTATCCTTCGCCAGGGCACAACTCCAAGAATTTCCGCAAATTAGCCCACTTTGGCCCGCCCCGCTCTGACTATATTTGCATCTACTGCGGTATTGCAAAGACGCTGGTATTATTTGGCTCTAACGCAGACTTTCTAGGTACTTTTGATGCCCTGCCATCGTTAGTATAGTGCTCCCTCCAGGTACATTCCCCCCTGGCCATAAATGCAACTTGAATGCGACGGTGCCTCTTTGAAATTATTTTGGTTGGGTTGGTAGGATCTAGGACGACTTGGAACAACAGATGTATCTGTAGTTGTAAATTGCGGCTTTGGAAGCAAGCTTTGTGTCCGTGTTGCATTATGATTTTGCTCGCAGGCTATCAAGCCATACAAGCCGGTTTCGGGAGACATTGCGTTCTATAGAAGACAATATGACACCATTGACATATACACATACAGTGTTCATCGTCAGCACGGAATGTACATGGAATGGAGAACACAGTAGTGTGATGCACATACAGATATGGACAACAAGAACAGAAGCTACCCCGCTGACGGGCTTCGGGTACAGCGTATCAGAGACGTCGCTCTATGGGGGTAATGCTTCCTTAGCCCACCGTTCTCGGGCTAGGAAGCTAGGAAGGGCATCTTGACGGGCAAATCGCTTGTGCCCACCCAAGAAGCTTCCCCCAGTCTCACCGCATTCACTGTTGCAGTCAGTCATTGTTATCACTGCAGCTCCATCTACGCCTGCCATCTTGAATAGGTGCCCACTTCCTCAACTCCTCAACATCCAATCGCTGGTTGGCAACGTGACCCCACCGTACTGTGTGCTCCTGCGTTTTGTTGTTTGTTGTTGTTGCCGTTTACGCTCTCACCTGAAGCCACATATGAGGGGCTTTTCCTGACTAAGACGCCGCTGCCCTTCCGCCGAAAAAAGTACTTATATCACCTACTGGTCAACTTCCGTTTCCTTCTCTTCTTTCTTTCTTTTTTCTCTATCCCTTGTGATTTCAAAACTCTGCATCATACCAGCTTGTCCGATTTCACACCTTTTCTGTCCCTTTTCTTTTTCCTTGGTCCAGACGTTGATCGTTTATTGGACTTTGTGGTTTGCTCGTTTTGTTATCCTGCAAGGCTAACTTTCTTTGCTTTACTTCTACCCCCACTTCTCAACAACCACAAACCGCAACCATGGTTCAGTCCGCTGTTCTCGGTTTCCCTCGTATGGGTGTCTTGAGAGACCTCAAGAAGGCCACTGAGGCTTGTAAGTTCGATCCTACCCATAGTCAAAATACTCTTCCGTTGATACATGTTGCTAACTTTTATGCTTAGACTGGGGTGGCAAGATCTCTCAGGCTGACCTGCTGGCTGAGGCCAAGCGTCTGCGTCTTGCCCACTGGAAGATCCAGAAGGATGCTGGTGTTGGTATCATTCCCAGCAACGACTTTGCTCTGTACGACCAGGTCCTGTCCCACATTCAGGACTTCGGTGCCGTCCCTGAACGCTATACTGTTAACAACCTGGACCCTATTGATCAGTACTTTGCTATGGGTCGTGGTCACCAGAAGGAGGGTGTCGATGTTCCTTCGCTAGAGATGGTCAAGTGGTTTGACTCGAACTACCATTACGTGAAGCCTACCCTTCAGGACAACCAGACCTTCAAGCTGACTACGTCTCCCAAGGCTGTTAACGAGTACAAGGAGGCCAAGGAGGCTGGCATCGAGACCCGCCCCGTCCTGGTTGGTCCCGTCTCTTTCCTGCACCTGGGCAAGGCCGACCGTGACCAGACCGTCGATCCCATTGATCTGCTAGAGAAGCTGCTGCCAGTCTACGAGCAGCTGTTGACCCAGCTGAAGACTGCTGGTGCCGAGACCGTTCAGATTGATGAGCCCGTCTTGGTCTTTGACCTGCCTGCCAAGACCAAGGCTGCCTTCGGCCCTGCCTACGAGAAGCTTGCTTCTCTGGGCGACAAGATCCCCAAGCTGGTCTTCACCACCTACTTCGGTGACATCGTCCACAACCTAGCTCTCGTTCCTAAGGACATCTACGCTCTGCACATTGACCTGGTTCGCAACCCCGAGCAACTTGATACCGTTCTGGCCGCTCTGGGTCCCAAGACCATCCTGTCCGTCGGTGTTGTTGACGGTCGTAATATCTGGAAGACCAACCTGAAGAAGGCCATCGAGATATCCGAGACTGCTATTCAGAAGCTTGGCAAGGAGCGCGTCATCGTTGCTACCTCGTCTTCTCTGTTGCACACACCCCACACTCTTGCTAGCGAGAAGAAGCTGGACCCTGAAATCGCTGACTGGTTCTCGTTTGCTTCTGAGAAGGTTGTCGAAATTGCTGTCATTGCCAAGGCTGTCACTGAGGGCCCTGCTGCTGTCCGCGAACAGCTTGAGGCTAACGCCAAGTCTATGCTGGCTCGCGCTACCTCTAAGCTGACCAACGACCCCGAGGTCAAGGCCCGCCAGGCTGCCATCAAGCCCGCTGACTACAACCGCAAGTCTGAGTTCCCCGTTCGTATCGCCCAGCAGGAGGCTAAGCTCAAGCTGCCTCTCTTTCCCACCACTACTATCGGCTCCTTCCCCCAGACCAAGGAGATTCGTGTCCAGCGCAACAAGTTCACAAAGGCTGAGATCACTGAGGCCGAGTATGACAAGTTCATCGAGGCTGAGATCGAGAGCTGCGTCAAGATCCAGGAGGAACTTGGCCTCGATGTCTTTGTCCACGGTGAGCCTGAGCGTAACGACATGGTTCAGTACTTTGGTGAGAGACTCAAGGGTTACACCTTCACTACCCACGCTTGGGTTCAGTCTTACGGTTCTCGCTGCGTCCGTCCCCCAATCATTGTCGGTGACATCTCGCGCCCTGCCCCCATGACTGTCAAGGAGTCCAAGTATGCTGTGTCCATCTCCAGCAAGCCCATGAAGGGTATGCTGACTGGACCCGTCACCTGCCTGCGGTGGTCGTTCCCCCGTGACGATGTCCACCAGTCCGTCCAGGCTGAGCAGCTTGCTCTGGCTCTGCGCGACGAGGTTGTCGATCTTGAGAAGGCCGGCATTGATGTTATCCAGGTGGACGAGCCTGCTCTGCGTGAGGGCCTTCCTCTGCGCTCTGGCACTGAGCGTGATGCCTACCTGAAGTGGGCTGTCAACGCTTTCCGTCTGTCTACTACTGGTGTCGAGGACTCTACTCAGATTCACTCTCACTTCTGCTACTCCGAGTTCCAGGACTTCTTCCACGCTATTGCTGCGCTAGATGCCGATGTTCTCTCTATCGAGAACTCCAAGTCTGATGCCAAGCTGCTCAAGGTGTTCGTCGATGAGGCTTACCCCCGCCACATCGGTCCCGGTGTCTACGACATCCACTCTCCCCGTGTGCCCAGCACCGAGGAGATCAAAGGCCGAATTGGCGAGATGCTGCAGTACCTCAAGCCCGAGCAGCTGTGGATCGACCCTGACTGCGGTCTAAAGACCCGCCAGTGGAAGGAGACCAAGGAGGCTCTGGCCAACATGGTCGCTGCCGCCAAGGCCTTCCGTGAGCAGTACAGCAAGTAAATGGTACCTGGACTCTGGTCAGCTAAGGTCTGCTAGCCAGGTCTTAACTTCCCTTTCGTTCTCTCTTCATGAGAGCTGTTCTTTCCTCTTACACCTTTTTTCATCTCCTTTTTGTTTTTTTGGCATATTCATCTCTAATGGAGTTGGCGACATTACGATCTCAACATCGATCCGTTGATTTAACACGACGGCAGTTTTTGTCTTGATTTTTTATTTTATTTATCTTTTTGTGTTTTCTTTTTTTTGTCTTTTTTATTGCATTCAAAAGCGAGGGATGTACACGGATCATGGGAATTTATCGACTTAAACCGACCAGATATGACTTACGATGGATCGGAATTCAACATAATAGAGGGCAAAGTTCACAGATGCTCTTGAAGAGCTAGAATTTTTGGCCCGGGAGGCGCACGAGGAGGTTCCCATCAACCGGGACTCCATGGTCTGTTACTCTCACACACAATACACAGAAAAACCAACTAGATAGTGGATAGCATATGAAGAATGGTATATATCTTGGACCATCCCGACTGGCTTGGGATAGGACTTGACTAATATATTCCTGGTATCTATCCGGTCGCTGCTAGATTTCCTGTAAATAGTTTTTTGTCGCTCTTGGCCTGATTATCACACCAATAACAGCTAGACGGCTATCAATACAAGACACCCGATTCAACTAGGGTACAAAAAAATCATTTGCCATAAAAATGACTTCCGTGAATTAATCGTCCCGTATACAAAGTGAATGAGTGGCACAATGTGACCGGTTTGCCTGTTGGAGTACTATGTGATGTCTTATGCGGCAGGATGATCGGGACGTGGCATCGGAATCCTGCATTAGTACGATCTGGTGCCAACAAATTTCGCAAATGAGAGTATACAACTGCAGCTATGCCGTTTATAGAAGTGATTATGAGATGATCATAAGATAGATGGCAATAGTTGTCGTACTAGAAAGCGGCCGGCCTTGTCTGTCACATTCCTCGGAACTATGCATGACAAAAGGTATTGTGCTTTTGAGTGATATGTTGGGTTACTTCTGTAGGTTTTGCTTACTTGGATAACTAAATAAAGAGTTCGTACGATATAACGTACGATATAACTATCACAACTAGAAGACTAACTATTGACCTGGAACATGTTCTATCCTTTGAGTCTTTCAACATGATAACCCTATTGTTTTAGACCCTTAGCGTACCAATGTCAACATTGTTGTACAAGTCTTCTAGTAGGTTCATAGAGGATAGTACTAGATACCAAAATTTGACTCAAATTAGTAAAGCGAGCATATGTTACTATCCAAATTCAGCGGGAATATTTCATTATGAACTTTCTAACACTAAACCTTATTTCTGAAAACGTACAAGTATCATATGCTAGCTTGACATACAACTCTTGAAATTGGAAAATTTGAGCGAGTACGTGTGATAGCGCTTGTTTAGACAACACCGAATAACATTTCAAGATCGATAGTCTTATCAATGACGTCTCATTTGATATACGACCATTGGGTTTGATTCCAAATAGAGCATCACTCTGAGCATATTTCCAAACTCGGAGTCTTTGTCGAGTTAAGCAAGAGAACTAGTGCAGGTAACAGCAGTGCCCGTATATTCATTGCTATCAAAATCTACTAGTATTAAGAAGGATAGAAAGAGGGAGATAAGCAAGAAACTTGCTTCTTTGTACTTCGGTAACCTGAACGATAAGGCGAGAGAGAGAAACGGGGCGAAAAAAAAATATCACAAGAGACAACTACTAATCTAGTAGAGCCATGATGCCGTGTAAGTCAATTGGTACTTGCTTTCTGACAGACTGTCTGATGTGGTGGTTCGTTGAGTGCCCCCATATCATCATGGCAAGTTTTGTACACCGTAGTTCCATTTTGTGTATATAAACCCTGTTGTCTGCCCTCGTTTTGTACGTTAGAATAACGGGATAATGTAGAGCTTATGGGACGTAGCTTGTTTGATATCTGTTTTCCATTGTTCTTTCGTCATACTATATTGATTCTTTTGTCTCTTCGACGAATATGTCGCCGTCAACCTCTAAGCCACTCCGTGTTGGAGTCATTGGAGCTGGTCCATCGGGTCTAGTTATTGCGCGGTTCTTAATCCACGCTCATGAGTTCTTTCCTGGTATTCCGCCTGTTGAGGTGGAGTTGTTTGAAGAGACAGACAAAGTCGGAGGTACTTTTCAACTACGGGTCTATGAAGATGCCGAGGTATGTCTTTATATCACCCTATATCTCTCGTCTTCTCTCTCCTGCTGACCTACCATAGCTCGTCTCGTCGAAATACTTGACGGCCTTTTCAGACTTTAGACTACCTCTATCAGAGCCTGACTTCATCACTCCAGCAAGATACTGCCGCTATCTCCAAGAATACGCGGACCACTATGACATCACTCCGCATATCAAGTTTAACACCAGCATCATATCCACTGAGCGCCTAGAACCCGGCGGTCACCGCGTGACATACAAGCACATCGGTAGCGAAATTGCTGAAGCTGCGCCCATAAACACAGCAGAGTTTGATGCGCTTTCTATCTGCACTGGATTACACACAACGCCCAATATCCCTCTTTTTCCGGGCGTGACTTCAGTACCCACGGTGCTACATTCGTCACAGGTCAAGACGCGCGAGCAGTTTGGTAAAGATACAAATGTGCTAGTTCTGGGTGCCGGCGAGACGGGCCTAGATATGGCGCATCTCGCGGTGACATCGCAGGCTAAGCGGGTTGTTCTAGGCCACCGCAACGGCTTCTTCTGTGGCCCCAAGGTAAGTGACTCTTATCACCGCATAGGACTCATGTGATAAACATGGTATCTTTCTATCTTTGACTGACACTGGAGCGGCATAGATTATTCCCCGACCCATCGTTTTCAGCGGCTTGCTGCAAAAGCCAGACACTACGCAGAACAAGCCGGTTGACTGCAGTGTTGCGTCGTTATTCGATACGGCATACGTTCCACCCGTACTGCAACGTAGCAATCTCTTGTGGAATTACTATAACTGGTGGATCAAGGTGTCGCAGACCATGATCAGCGGTACGCCCAGTGGACCTGACCAGTGGGCAGGTCTGATGGACTCGAAGCGAAACCACGTTGACTCAAGTGAGACCGGCCTAACCCCTATTAGACAATCTGTGATATAATGCTAACTAGAGCCTAAACTTTCCCTTGGCGGTAGTCTTCTTTGTCAAGACGCCGAAGGCGCTGTCGTACATCTCAACCGGTCATCGTTCCAAGTCGATCTGGAACCGCATGCGCTCGGCCATTATCAATGTTCCGATCATCGACACCGGCGATCGACGCATCGAGACATCGCCGTGGCCCCGTGAGCTTACCAAGGACGGTATTATCTTCGAGAAGGACGTCGGCGCAGACTTACAGGGCTTTAAGCCTGATGTCGTCATCTTTGCTTCGGGATATAAGCGCGAGATCAAATGGCTGGATGAAGCTGTCTATGGAAGCCCTATCACAGCTGATGTACGTGGTGTCTATCATTCGACTGATATCAGCGTGTCCTTCATTGGCTTTCAGCGCCCAAGTCTTGGTAAGTCATGCTAGCAATAAAGCAAACATCCAGAATTGCTAATACCACATAGGTGCCATCCCACCTCTGAGCGAGCTCCAGGCTATGTTCTGGGTATACCGCTATCTACAGACTAAGTACCCAGATGTTGTACCGGTGTCATTCCCCAACTCTATCGAGCCTTACGAGATGAGCTATGAGCTACACCAGCGCTGTGGCTATGATTTGGCTACAGAGCGTGGTGGCGTTGATCATGAATGCTATGTCTATCAGCTGGCTCTTGATATAGGCGCTGCTCCCACTATATCACACGTATGGCGTCTATGCAAGAGCTGGAAGCTTCTGTATACATGGGCTATGGGTGCCAATTTCAACACCAAATTCCGCTTGGTAGGCCCATGGAAGACTGAGACTGAGGCCATTGAGACGATGGAGACCGAGCTTTATGGCGTCGTCAAGCGCTCAGGTGGACTCGTGTGTAAGTGTTCATTCCCTTTTTCTTGCGTACTTTGTCTTGCCTCACGTAGACGCATACAATGTCTTGCTGTCGTGGTTGTCTGTTTTTGCAGAGTTACACATTGGGACTGCAAGTCTTTGCCTGCAGGACATGTCATATCCCCAAGCGAGCTTTTCGAAGCAGAAAATCAAAGACATGTGCTAACAATATGCCATGCCTCACTCGGCTTGATTTCACAGATTTCACATCATATACAATCATTCCGTTCATTATCTTTGGCTTCCTTAGCCTAAGCATTTCCGCAGTTCAAGCGGTCTGGAATGGATTTATTGGTCTCTTTTCTAGAAGAAAGCGTAGCGGAGCAGTGAGAATTTGAACGTGGAGAGCTTGTATCCGGTTTTTTTTACTCGATTTAAGATATGAGGCGGCCTAGGATAGTATGTATGTAGTACATCTTAACAATATTTAGCTGTCAAAGAAATAGGCGCAGCTTTAAAAGCAACCCTAGTGTAACCCTGGCCAGTGACGCTAAGCCTAAAGTGGAACTTTGAACTAAATATTTATAAGGAACTTTTTAGTAAAATTTCAATGAACTTTTCATAGAGAATTAACTTTTTTTTCTTTTAAGCATCATCTCAGTCCATATCTCAACCAGAATCGTATCTTCACAACTTTTACGTGGCTTTCCCCCCCCCCCCCCCCCCCCCCCCC